>CM031949.1:45651182-45741182 GCA_018749465.1 Paracanthobrama guichenoti
GTTACTTTTAATCAGTTTAATATTACAATATAAAAATATTAATTTATTAACAAAAAAACTAAAAATTACACAACATTTTTTGAACAGTTTTATATATACTCATTTGTAGAAATGCATACAAATCTCTGTCAGCGACCAAAACTCTTTTCCTCTTTGCATTCATACTTTTTTTTGCTGTTTTTGGTCAGTTCACTCTGATTTCACTATTAAAGGCCTTTGGTGTCGTCTGATGTGGTTCCTTGTCCTGCTTATTTTTGAAAACACTTGAAGCAAATACAGAACCCTGATTAATGTTCAATTTAACATGTCCTACAGGTCGCCCCGTTGTGTATACGCAAAATTAGCTGCCGCCGGGCAAAAGCTTGTGTGTGTGTGTGTGTGTGTGTGTGTGTGTATTGTGCCATTGCAAATGTTTCAGATGTTTTTGTGACACTGATACTTGAACTCCAGCCACAAATAGACACGCACACACACACGCATACACATACATGCTGAAATGCACAAGGTCACATTTTAAAGGAAAATGTGTGTTCGTGTTTTACTTTGGAAGCAGATCTCCAGAAGTGTGACAAAACATCTGTTTAGAACATTGTCATATTGTGACACAGACATAATTTAAGTATTTAAACCAGATGTACTGCAGACTAGGATCTCTTTTATTGCTCTTTTGACTTGCTCTTTTAGTTCAGTAGACGTGTGGGCGTGTGTGACTTTTGACATTCTCTCAGACATAGTGGCACTCTAAAGAGGGGCATGTCTACAATAAGACAACTTGCCAATCACTGTGCAGGAACCAATCAGAGAGCAGCCAGGCAATCCATGTCAGTCAATCAGCCAATCAAACACATTCACAAACACTAGTGTGTGTGTGTGTGTGTGTGTGTGTGTGTGTGTGTGTGTGTGTGTGTGTGTGTGTGTGTGTGTGTGTGAGTTTACTGAATGCTTGAAGTGAATCCGTTCACTCATCTATTATAGATTGATTACAATGTACATTGGATTACATTTTCCACTTTTCATGTTTTCCCCTTTTTTTTATTTTTTATTCTGATATTATCTTATCAGTCCATAGTGTGGTTGTGATGGTTTAATCATGACAAGCAGACAATGGTAGGAAAACCTGTTTGAAATAGTCATTATTTATGCCGGTCTGTGACTCTATTGACGCATGAATTTCATACATCACAGTCAGTCATGATGATGATATCAATTTAGAATTAAAGCCCCCAGAACAACTGTTTCATGTGCAGTTAAATGTCCATGAAAATCAAGACTCAGTGATTCAATAAAATATTCATCATTAGGGCTGGGTATCGTTCAAAAATGTTCGATACTGATACTGATACCGACACCTTGACTTCGATACTGGTTCCTGAACGATACTTTTGTTATTTTTTGTTTTAACAAGATTACATTACCTCAAAAAAAAAAAAAAAAAAACCTTTGGTTTTATTTTAAATTTTTGTTATATACGTATGTGTGTGTGTGTGTGTGTGTGTGTGTGTATTTTATTTATATATATATAAAATAGGGTACTGGGGGATAGAATATATGCCTCACACTCAAGTGCACAGTTTGCCGCAAAGCACTGGCAAAAGTAGCCTAATGTTTATAATAATTGGGTAAAAAAGTAACGTGTTAAAATTATTAATGAATTTAACGCACTTGCCCCGCCCCAGACCTGCTTAGGTCATCTTACATTTCATACAGTTGATTGATGAAGAATATGATGCAGTGCAACACCTCAACTGTGTGATGAAGCCTATAAAATGCAGTTAGAATGTCCATAAAATTCAAGATATGGGGCAAAAATGTCCGTTTTAGTCAGTGTTTTCACACTGGGCACATTTGTTGTGGTCCACGTGAGTGCGATTGTTTCCTGCCGGTGCTATGCACAAATACACTGCAGGCTCACTCTCGCTATCCAAGGTTAATCATCAACACTATCATCCCTCACACTGAACTAAATACATCATCATCTGATAAAACGCATGTGCAGGTTACTTTCTTGCGCACCCAAGTCCCTGTTGCTTTCACATTCACGTGAATAGCGGCACAGTTTGAGGCTCGAGCACAAGTTGCACAACCAAACTCAGACCATCTCCTTGGGGTGGTGTACCCCTGAGGTCCACATGACTGCTTTCACATTAGGCCTACCAATTTTTTTTAACTGTGCCCCGTTTCGAACTAAACTTGCTGGTGTGAAAACGCCCTCAAATGCAATATCTCACGAGTTCTGTTTTTCTGTCCAGAACAGCACGAGATGATGATGCTGATCTTATACAAACCCGATTCCAAAAAAATTGGGACACTGTACAAATTGTGAATAAAAAAGGAATGCAATAATTTACAAATCTCATAAACTTATATTTTATTCACAATAGAATATAGATAACATATCAAATGTTGAAAGTGAGACATTTTGAAATGTCATGCCAACCATACTGGATACCCGTGATCTTCGGGCCCTTAGACGGCACTGCATCACATACAGGAATGCTACTGTAATGGAAATCACAACATGGGCTCAGGAATACTTCCAGAAAACGTTGTCGGTGAACACAATCCACCGTGCCATCCGCCGTTGCTGGCTAAAACTCTATAGGTCAAAAAAGAAGCCATATCTAAACATGATCCAGAAACGCAGGCGTTTTCTCTGGGCCATCAATGCTGAAAGGTATATCCAAGTTCTAGAACAACATATGCTCCCATCCAGATGTCGTCTCTTTCAGGGAAGAGCTTGCATTTTCCAACATGACAATGCCAGACCACATACTGCATCAATTACAACATCATGGCTGCGTAGAAGAAGGATCCGGGTACTGAAATGGCCAGCCTGCAGTCCAGATCTTTCACCCATAGAAAACATTTGGCGCATCATAAAGAGGAAGATGCGACAAAGAAGACCTAAGACAGTTGAGCAACTAGAAGCCTGTATTAGACAAGAATGGGACAACATTCCTATTCCTAAACTTGAGTAACTTGTCTCCTCAGTCCCCAGACGTTGGCAGACTGTTATAAAAAGAAGAGGGGATGCCACACAGTGGTAAACATGGCCTTGTCCCAACTTTTTTGAGATGTTAATGCCATGAAATTTAAAATCAACTTATTTTTCCCTTAAAATTATACATTTTCTCAGTTTAAACATTTGATATGTCATCTATGTTGTATTCTGAATACAATATTGAAATATTGAGTTTTAGTTTCTTATTTAGAGTATAATTTCATATATATATATTTTTTCATATTTCCATATTAATAAAAACAAACGTTAAAGGTATAGATCACCCAATTCTATTTGATTTTTTTTTACACAATGATGACTTTAAATGATCTTTTGGGAGTAATTTCTCAGCCAAATTTGATGTGCGATGAATTAATTGCCAGATTGTGTAATTAATTAGAATAAAAAAATTTAATCACTTGACAGCCGTGTTGGCTGTAAAGATGAAGTTGACGATGCTGACTCGTCATCTCCGCAGTAGTGAACATGCGCACGCCTATAGAGGGAAATGCACCTTTCATTTGGATTACATAATCAAAGTGTTTGTTTTCGATTTGAATTGGTTTGTTTAAATGTAGATATTTCAAGCTTTCTATAGGCCTATTTCTCATGTAAGGAAAGTATATGCTGAGTTTCGGAATTTTTGTGATGCACTGCAGTTCTTCTTGCGGTCGAATACAGAGAAACTTTCTGCTCTTTAGTTTATTCTGTGCACTGTCAAGTGCTTCGATTTGTCTTGTTGTCGGTCTTCGTAGCAATTATCTTGTCATGAATATTGCATTGCACGCTATTGGCATTGAGCCTGGTGAAATGTAGCCACAATTTTTGATCTTTTCCACATCTTTTACATCTATGTGGGTTGGGACGCTTACCCCCTATTTACACTGCACACGTCTGCAGTGTATCATGGCTCTGACGAGGTTTTGTTCCGTCCTTGTGCCGTGGTTTGGCTGGTATAAACAGATCCATTGACACGAGTGGACAGGATTTTTCCACCACAGCTAATCATGCTGCATGCTTATTGGCTCACTGACGTTGACAAGATTAACCTCTTAGGTATCGAAATTTGGTTTCGAACGACAGACCATTTACGATACTCGATGGTATCGAGGCAATTTGGTCAGTACGAATTCGATAGCCAGTCCTATTTATCAGACTGATTCAGTCCTTATGAAGACGTATGATTTTTTTTAACAGATCGGACCCACTTTATATTAGGTGGCCTTAACTACTATGTACTAACATTTTAATTAATCATTTGATACAATGCACTTTTTGTGTACATGCATGTTTTTTCATTGTACTTACATTTTTAAAATGAGCTGCATGTAAATACATCTGTAATTAATTTCTGTAGTTACATTTATAATTACACTGTTGACACTTCCCTTACACCTAACCCTACCCTTAAACTTACCCATACCACCACACCTGTCCCTAACTTTACCCATATCCCACCTCAATATCAGCAAAAGTGTTTTGCAATACAATATGAACACAATAAGTACATTGTACTTATTTTTTGATGTAAGTACATAGTAGTTAAGGCTACCTAATATAAAGTGGGACCCACAATTCATTATATGGAGCAGCTCAAGAGTAATTTCCTCACAATCTTTCTTGCGGTTTCATGTTTGCACATTTTATTATATTGTTATGCAAAAGTTGTGAAAAAAAACTTTTTTTTTTTTTTTTTATGCTGCAAAAGCTATCATTTTGAGGTTTGAGTAATTTTATTAGAAACCTGTGGGAAGACCTCTAAAAAAATGTGTGTGTGCGTGTGTGTGTTTGTGTGTGTGTGTTATCGGCAGGAATACAGAAATAGATGAGTGGCTCAAGTGGCACATGAACTGTTTCACACACTCAGTGAATTTTCTAGTTAAAGTTAGGGCTGGGCAATATGGCCAAAACAAAATATCACAACAAATGTTTCATATCAGTCCAAATGTTTCACATCAGTCTTTTTTTTCTTTTTTTTTTTTCTTAAACAAAATAAATATCTAGGTTAAACTTTCTGCATGTTTCTGCATGTTCTGACGGGTGATATTGTTTAAAGTCATGAAGCAGGTTGTTTTGCCTGACTTTGACAACATATCTTCAGCACAGTTTGCTGAAAGTTAAAATAATATTACATGTTTTGTCTTTTAGAAATGCATATTTGACAGTAGCTTGAGTTAACAGTAGTACTGTTTGAGTTTCCTTAAAATGAATAATAGATCTTCCATAGTAGCATACATTTAGATCATGATAACCACAATTAAAACCATGCATATAGTACATCAATACCATGGTAAGATGTAACTTTATGGTTTTTAGGGAATTTGTGTGAAAAACAGTACCCTAAATATAAATGCACAAATGCTATAGCTTATTCACCAAAATACTGTAATTATATTCCATTACCCCTTTAATGCATCTCTATATTAAAAAAACAAACCAAAAAAACCACTTGATATGAATATGATGGCGATTTGTAGAATGAAAAGCCTTCTAACTGTATCCTGTATCGTGTACAATGTTTCTCATGTCTCTTGTCAGCGTTGTTTCATCTGGCTTTAAACTAGTTTAAATCACTGAGACAATTGTGTTCTTCGCTGAATTCAAGCGCTTCTCATTGGATCTCACAGCACTGTTTAGTTGTCACGAACTCTTATCGAACTCTTCATAGGAAAATTATATTGTGATAATTATTGTTTTATCACCCAGCCCTAATACCAGCTGTTGTCTAGTTTTTGTGGAGAAAAAAATACTTTGGTTTGGTTGATTGATAATCAAACTCACAAGCTGTGCATGACGGGTGTGTAACAGAAACATGGAGCACGGGAGCGTCTGCAGGGCTGAATGAAGGTCTGTCTCTCATCAGTGCTGCGTTTGACACTCACAGATACACATATACATGTTTTCATGCTTTGCAGACAGAAGCATTTCGTTATGTGTTGTATTGAATGTAATATTGTGTATTGTGCTGATTTCATATGTGAAGTTCATATTTTCCAGCTAAATTAAATAATCAAATGTGTGTGTGTGTGTATGTGTGTGTGTGTATATATATATATATATATATATATATATATATATATATATATATATATATATATATATATATATACACTCACCTAAAGGATTATTAGGAACACCATACTAATACTGTGTTTGACCTCCTTTTGCCTTCAGAACTGCCTTAATTCTACGTGGCATTGATTCAACAAGGTGCTGAAAGCATTCTTTAGAAATGTTGGCCCATATTGATAGGATAGCATCTTGCAGTTGATGGAGATTTGTGGGATGCACATCCAGGGCACAGCTCCTCGTTCCACCACATCCCAAAGATGCTCTATTGGGTTGAGATCTGGTGACTGTGGGGGCTATTTTAGTACAGTGAACTCATTGTCATGTTCAAGAAACCAATTTGAAATGATTCAAGCTTTGTGACATGGTGCATTATCCTGCTGGAAGTAGCCATCAGAGAATGGGTACATGGTGGTCATAAAGGGATGGACATGGTCAGAAACAATACTCAGGTAGGCCGTGGCATTTAAACGATGCCCAATTGGCACTAAGGGGCCTAAAGTGTGCCAAGAAAAACATCCCCCACACCATTACACCACCACCACCAGCCTTGCACAGTGGTAACAAGGCATGATGGATCCATGTTCTCATTCTGTTTACACCAAATTCTGACTCTACCATCTGAATGTCTCAACAGAAATCGAGACTCATCAGACCAAGCAACATTTTTCCAGTCTTCAACTGTCCAATTTTGGTGAGCTTGTGCAAATTGTAGCCTCTTTTTCGTATTTGTAGTGGAGATGAGTGGTACCCAGTGGGGTCTTCTGCTGTTGTAGCCCATCCGCCTCAAGGTTGTGCGTGTTGTGGCTTCACAAATGCTTTGCTGCATACCTCGGTTGTTACGAGTGGTTATTTCAGTCAAAGTTGCTCTTCTATCAGCTTGAATCAGTCGGCCCATTCTCCTCTGACCTCTAGCATCAACAAGGTATTTTCACCCAGAGGACTGCCGCATACTGGATGTTTTTCCCTTTTCACACTATTCTTTGTAAACCCTAGAAATAGTTGTGCGTGAAAATCCCAGTAACTGAGCAGATTGTGAAATACTCAGACCGGCCCGTCTGGCACCAACAACCATGCCACGCTCAAAATTGCTTAAAATTGCACCTTTCTTTCCCATTCTGACATTCAGTTTGGAGTTCAGGAGATTGTCTTGACCAGGACCACACCCCTAAATGCATTGAAGCAACTGCCATGTGATTGGTTGATTAGATAATTGCATTCATGAGAAATTGAATAGGTGTTCCTAATAATCCTTTAGGTGAGTGAATATATATATATATATGTATGTGTATGTATATATATAATATGTATATATATAATATGTATGTATATATATGTATGTATATATATGTATATATGTATGTATATGTATATATGTATATGTATGTCTTCACTCTATACTGTACTATACACTGATTCTCAAGTTATTCAGTCAAGCATGGGGTGATTTTCTATTTTCTTTTGTTGTTTGATTAACATTAAATCACACAGAATATTAGGTCCGGCCCTTTAAGAGCTGCACGGACTCAATACACTGTAACACATCTGATTTCTCACTCAACTCTGTATACGTTACTAAAGACATATCTGACTGTGTTTACCTGAATACTCGTGAGGAGGGGCATTTTTACATATTTTTGACCATTTAAACCCAATAATCCGCAAAACTGACTTCGCGTTCGCATGCTGTCTGAGTGAAAGGCGTGTGCGCGTGCTTCAGGTCAGAGTCTGGCAGCGCGAGCACATCCTACATTGCACTTTATTTACTCATATGGCATGCGTTTCTGTTGCTTTGTCATGCGCTGCGTGTATACAGGTGCTGGTCATATAATTAGAATATCATCAAAAAGTTGATTTATTTCACTAATTCCATTCAAAAAGTGAAACTTGTATATTATATTAATTCATTACACACAGACTGATATATTTCAAATGTTTATTTCATTTAATTTTGATGATTATAACTGACAACTAAGGAAAATCCCAAATTCAGTATCTCAGAAAATTTTAATATTACTTAAGACCAATAAGACCAATACAAAGAAAGGATTTTTAGAAATCTTGGCCAACTGAAAAGTATGAACATGAAAAGTATGAGCATGTACAGCACTCAATACTTAGCTGGGGCTCCTTTTGCCTGAATTACTGCAGCAATGCGGCGTGGCATGGAGTCGATCAGTCTGTGGCACTGCTCAGGTGTTATGAGAGCCCAGGTTGCTCTGATAGTGGCCTTCAGCTCTTCTGCATTGTTGGGTCTGATTTAACAGATTTTATCTGATTTAACCTTGAGCTTTGAAGTATTAAATAGATTAGAGTCCTTCAGTATTTGACCACTTCATAATCAATCGGTAGTTATTGATATTTTGAATAGAATAACGAGACACAAACCTGTACATATTAAATCGGGTTTGCTCACATTTATTTTTGATCACTGTGCTTCGAAACATAACATAGGCTACAAGCTTTTAGTCCAAAAATGTGCACATTTGGAGAAATGTGTATTAACCCAATTACCGCATATTTATTTAGATAGAATAGAACCATGTTTTTTTAATTATTCGTAGAAAGATGATTTTTCTGCCGATCCATTAGTCAATATTGTGTGATAATATATGGAAGTAAAATAATGCCAAATGTTTTTGAAACAAAAAGCTTGTTGAATTGCTTGAAAAACTTGCATTGTATTAATCATGCTTGCATTTTAATGCATTGCATTTTTAGGGCTTGCATTTTTATGGGCTTAAATTCAACATTGTATGTTTCAGATGTGAATATTACATATACAATTCTTTACATGTACAAAAGTAACCATGAAAACTTAAATGTAAACACAGCTTTTGTGTCTTTATCAGCTTTTCCATATATCTGGCCCTGATAATCATCACAAATACGTATGGCTTGCTCCATTTCGGTAAATAAATGTAATGAATGAATGACTTTCTCTACTCATTGCTCTGGTCTTCGTCAACAACCGCTTGCACCACCTGCTGGTGAGGTCGACTAAAAGCAGATGGAGATTATGCTCGGTAATCTACTGCTATTCCTGCAGTTCCCGGATGTGTTGATTTTTCTGCTGAATTTGAACCACTGAATTTGTAAAGCGAAATAAAATGGACCGAAAATTGCCTGTCGAATATTATAGGTTGTATTTTTAAACAAAACTTATATTTTCAAAGTGAAATCTAAGGTGAATATGGATTATTGAATTTTTAATAATGAAAATGTGTGTGAAATGTTTTGAATTTAAATATTCATATCTTAAATATATAACCATGTTGAATTTCAGCCCATAAAAATGCAAGCCCTAAAAATGCAATGCATTAAAATGGTTAATGCAAAGCATTTTTTTTTCAAGTAGTACAATTCAACAAGGTTTTTTTTTTTTTTTTTTTTTTTTTTTTTTTTTTTTTTTTTTTTTTTTATGCGTTATTTTACATCCATAATAATAATTCCTACTTTACGGTGACTGTAAACCTCTGCATTCTGTCTCATAATACATTAATGCATCCATTAATGTATATAATATCTGCATAAGGTCACAATAGAGTGAGTTTTGAGCAGAAGCATTGTATTAATCTCATACTGTCACTCTGAAATAGATAAATGATGCACCCTGACTTTCTGAAAAGCTCTGCATTGATTGAGGAAATCCCAGGCTGTCTCTAAGCGGGAGCGCTAAAAGTTAAAGTCCATTTCTGATTTTATTGTTGTCTGTTTTGTCATGTTGCAGAGTTTTACTTGGAGATGTTGTAAAAAATATTTTTATTTTTGGTATTTTTTTTATGCTCCATTGGTGGTTTGTGGAGTAGCCACACCGGGGGTTACTTTTTTTTTTTTTTTTTATCTGCGGGGGCAGGGATACATAGACCAGAAGGGGGGAAACCTGTCTCTGCTGAAATAGAAGTACACTTAAGCATACTTTTAAGTACTTATGGACATAATATACTTTATATTTTCAAAGAATATACTATTGAATTCAATTCAATATACTATTGAAATATATATTAAAGGTGCAATAGGTGTACTGGGAAAATGCTCATTTTAGCCTGCTAGCATTGAAAGCATACAATCCCACCCTCCCTGCAAATTGCCTTTCAAAGCCACGCCTCCTCCAAAACACATGAATGCACACAGACCAGAAGCGAGACGACCAGAGACACCATTATTGGATTACATTATTAGTCATTCACTGATGAGAAAACTTTACTGTACAGTGAGGGGAGAAACAGAAGCATTTGCTTGCATACATAAGTATATGTGATTGTGAAATGACTCCAGTTCAGAAGTTGACACAGTGGTATCAAATAATAATAATAATAATAATAATAATAATAATAATAATAATAATAATAATTATAAATAAAACAAGGTTATTGTAGTTATCACATGATAATCACTGTTCTCTATATAGATCAGTGGATAAAACCTGTAAAATCATCTTTTTGCGCTGAGGGCACACACGCGTCTGTCAAAGCACATGACGGTATGTTAAACACTAATGCATTAGCTTGATGCTTAAAATAAAGAATTCTCATGTTATGGGCGCTTGATCATGTACCTTTCCAGCAGCAGCTGCTCTGTATACACTCCACTATTTTTAGATGCATTTTGTCCATAGAAATGCATTATTCAGTGCTGTAATGTGGCGCGACTGGTGGAAGTTGGTGGCAGACCCAACTAATTGATAATGACAATCGTTGTCGATTATTTTCATTATAGTTGTTGCAGCCCTACTAGTTACAGAATAAACATGAATGGACATCTGAAGGTATGTTGAAAGATACAGTTCAACTTACTTAATATCTCATGTTTCAACGGCAGAAAGACATCAATAAAATTGCTTATAAACTGTCAGTCAGCATAAATAATGCATTAAGATTTTTTTGTGGCTTATTGCTCTTAATAACTTTTAAAGATCAAGCACGTAAAAAACTAAATATACCTAAAAATCTACTTAGAGGCATTACGAACATCAGAAGGAAGTGCCTTGCTTCTGAAGGACATACATAACTTTTTATTAAGGTATAATAGGAGTAGGTTACTTTATTTACAATAAAACAGTACTTTAATATGCATGATAGGCCTATTTAATTTTTTAATTTTAATTTTTTAAAAATCAATTATTTTGTTTTCATGCATCGATGCTGAATCGTTTACATAAGCAGTGCATTCCACAGTTCCATATTATAGTTTAAATTTATATTAAATGCTATTAGCTGAACTTAAGAGTGTTTTTGACCCACTTAAGTAGGACTTTAGTACATCTTTATATGTACTTTCATAATCACTTCTGTTGTCTTAACAGTTAAAGTGTACTGTCGAGACACGCATTTATGGTAAATTACAATATCCTTGAGGTCATTGTATGTCATATATTTAAATACATCTGTAATAATGAAGTGGCTATTTGGTACATTTAAAATATTTTAACTTTAAATCTAAAATTGAATAACACACTACAGTTAAAATTATAATCAAGTACTTTACATGTGCTTTAGCATAGCATAATATAGCATTTATGTGCAATGCATAAAAATATGTATACTTTAAAGCTCGAAAAATAGTATTAAAACAATTATTTAAAATGTATTTTAACGTAAAACTTTTAATTGCACTTAAGTGACCTTTTATTTTGTAAAATGTACATTTAAGATTTGGAGTACACTACAATCATAATACTTAAGCACACTTCTTTTTCTCAAGGAGTTACATTGCAGCTGTTTAACTTCTGGCTATTATGCAAATTCTAAACCTAATAATTTATTTATTTCAGCATGTTTTGTCTTGTAAAGAAAACACGGTGTAAAAAAAAATATATATATTTATATAATATACACACTCACCTAAAGGATTATTAGGAACACCTGTTCAATTTCTCATTAATGCAATTATCTAATCAACCAATCACATGGCAGTTGCTTCAATGCATTTAGGGGTGTGGTCCTGGTCAAGACAATCTCCTGAACTCCAAACTGAATGTCAGAATGGGAAAGAAAGGTGATTTAAGCAATTCTGAGCGTGGCATGGTTGTTGGTGCCAGACGGGCTGGTCTGAGTATTTCACAATCTGCTCAGTTACTGGGATTTTCACGCACAACCATTCCTAGGGTTTACAAAGAATGGTGTGAAAAGGGAAAAACATCCAGTATGCGGCAGTCCTGTGGGAGAAAATGCCTTGTTGATGCTAGAGGTCAGAGGAGAATGGGCCGACTGATTCAAGCTGATAGAAGAGCAACTTTGACTGAAATAACCACTTGTTACAACCGAGGTATGCAGCAAAGCATTTGTGAAGCCACAACACGCACAACCTTGAGGCAGATGGGCTACAACAGCAGAAGACCCCACCAGGTACCACTCATCTCCACTACAAAAAGGAAAAAGAGGCTACAATTTGCACGAGCTCACCAAAATTGGACAGTTGACGACTGGAAAAATGTTGCCTGGTCTGATGAGTCTCGATTTCTGTTGAGACATTCAGATGGTAGAGTCAGAATTTGGCGTAAACAGAATGAGAACATGGATCCATCATGCCTTGTTACCACTGTACAGGCTGGTGGTGGTGGTGTAATGGTGTGGGGGATGTTTTCTTGGCACACTTTAGGCCCCTCAGTGCCAAATGGGCATCGTTTAAATGCCACGGCCTACCTGAGCATTGTTTCTGACCATGTCCATCCCTTTATGACCACCATGTACCCATTCTCTGATGGCTACTTCCAGCAGGATAATGCACCATGTCACAAAGCTCACATCAATTTAAATTGGTTTCTTGAACATGAGAATGAGTTCACTGTACTAAAATGGCCCCCACAGTCAACCCAATAGAGCATCTTTGGATCTCAACCCAATAGAGCATCTTTGGGATGTGGTGGAACGGGAGCTTCGTGCCCTGGATGTGCATCCCACAAATCTCCAACAACTGCAAGATGCTATCCTATCAATATGGGTCAACATTTCTAAAGAATGCTTTCAGCACCTTGTTGAATCAATGCCACGTAGAATTAAGGCAGTTCTGAAGGCGAAAGGGGGTCAAACACAGTATTAGTATGGTGTTCCTAATAATCCTTTAGGTTAGTGTATAACCTGTAAAAATATGCTGTTAAAATAGCATTGATAAACATTGTACAGTAAAAATCATGAGTGAGTTGTGCTTTGACACTGAGCATGTGTTGAGATGCACACACGTGCACACACACACAGTCCCTGGGGTCAGAGGTCAGCGCTGTGCTGTCAGTGGGTTCTACAGTTCTTCTTAACTGTGTTTGTTTATTACTGTTCACTAACAGGTCACAGTGAACTGCTGTAAAATCAGACGACAACAACTCTCTCCGTCTGTCTGTCACATTTGCTGGTACTTCACTCAGTGTGTGTGTGTGTGTGTGTGTGTGTGTGAGAGAGCGAGAGAGAGAGAGAGAGAAAGACACTGATCTGAGGTCAGACTTGTGTGTCCAGCAGATGAACTGCTGTGTTCAGTGAAGATCCAGTGATTTACAGGCTGTTCACATATCAGACATTCGTTTATCTCCCATCATGCCGCTGGATTCACCTGCTGTTGTTTGACATTCATCAGACTCATGTGGCATTTAATTCCCTTTCCATTCGTCATTTGCATTTTTTTTTTTTGACCACTGCTAAGTGCCAAAGGGCTGTTTGGTGCTTTTGCTGGGAAAGATGATTTGAGATATATATAATTATTTTTATAATTTTTTTCTTTTTTTTTTTTTTTTCTTCAAAGACTGAAATTATCTTTACTGGACATTTTAGATGTCTTCCTAAACAAACACACTTGATTTAACTTATAAGCTCAGTAGTAAAGACTCCAGGACCAGATTTGTGGTGGGGTTGGGGGTTATTGGTCTTTTAAAGGAATTAAATAATTAAAGGACTAAAAGGGATTTAAGGAAATAAAGACAAATAAATAAAAATGGTAAAAGTTTCATTTCTATTGCAGTTATGAAGTAAATCATAGTTGCAATTATAGTTTTTAAATTTGCACACAATCTCTCTTATTCATATGTCTAATATATAAAAAATGCTAAACGTTTCTTGTCACGTCAAATTCAGTTATGATTTACATGAATCATGTAAATAATGGCATATTTTCAATTTAAAACTGTTAAGTAGATATAAACATAACATAAACATACATAACATACTTAACATAAAAATGTTAAGTAGTTTGCATCTGGATATCACTGTCAGTCACTCAATGTTTTATCGTAAAACAGTTGTCAAATAATACATGAGTAACACTTGCATCTTACGATGATCGCTATAACTAAACAGTCACACAGTAACAGTAAGCCCCGCCTTCTTTGATTTGATTGGCCATCTCACTCATTCTGACAGTGACAAGGCAGACCAGCCTAAAAATGTCTTATTTAAAATGTAAAACAACAAGTAGAGCAGTGCAAAATGGAGGAGTGGGGGGGCATTTCTAATTATTGGGAGGTTTTGTCCCCCTCAATGTCTATAGTGGTTACGATGGCCCTGGATTTGGGGAGCATACTTCATGTTCTTGGCAGTTTTGTGAGAGTCACGTTTAGGCTACAGTATGAAATATAAATGGTTGTTTGCATTTTCAGTTCAATTCTTTGTATAAATGTGTGAACTTTTGTCAGAAAGATTTAATAATGAGTCAAAAAGGAGATGTATTCACTCCGTTCATCTCCACACTGGGAATGGAAGATTGAGCACATTGCATTATGGGATGCAGTACGTAACACTGATCTGATGTGTACCGCACATTCTGACAAATGCAGTATTGTCATCTGAGCATCAGTGCACAGACAATAACTCATATAGTGTGCAAAGTACATACTGTTTGTGTGTGCGTGTACTACGGCAGACACACACAGATGGGGGTAAATGAGGTCAGTTTCTTCACCAGTCTGCGGTCTGTGGATGTCCTCTCTCCGAAAACAATGTGAAGCAGACGAGAGAATAACACGTCCAGAATTAGTTGCTTATTTCTCCTCAGTAAATGTTTCCAGTTCCAACGGGCTGCTGGTTTTTCTGACGTCAGTCTCTGCTTGGAGAAAATGGCCAAAATATGCAGCTAAACACAAACATACGAGGCAGACCGTATCAGATGAATGTGACGAAGTCTCTCTGAGAGTCTCAGAAGTGCTTTAAAAAAGCAGAAGGTCCGAATGAGATCCTTACAAGCGTGACGAGGGTCAGACGCTTGAAACGAAACGAGCCGTTTGGCTTTTGTTTACAGAACTGGGGCAAGATTTGCATGGCGTCAATAGCGCAAGCTTGCGTTTCAGACTAATTTGCTCAGCGACGCATCAGGAAATGTAAAGCCAAACAGAAGTGGCAACAATGGCTCTTCTGCGAGAGACAAAAGAGAACCTGAAAGGCAATATATCATACGCCGTACAGAGCATTTCCAAACAAAACGCAGTTCATTAATTTAGCGTGTTCACTCTTGCTGTCTGGCAAGACGTAGTGCTTCTCTGCTGCTAGTGAATCAAAAGTTTCAGCTCGACTCACTCAACGTTTCTTTCCTCTTACAAATAATCCTGATGCTAAAAGATAATCTGAGAAATACATTTTAATGATATTTACCAAAATTAAATTTCTGCATTTCATGCTTGGCCCGATCATTTTGTAATTCATATAATTTGAATAGATGACTTCCAGTGACTTACAGACTTCCTTGTAATAAAACGGAATGTGACATTCCTAAAGGCATTCCATCTGAGTTCTCAGTCATTCACTGTGTGTGTGTATGTGTGTGTGTGTGTGTGTGTGTGTGTGTGTGTGGTTCAGGTATACCCTACATTATGAGGACAAAATGTCCCCACAAAGATGGCAATACCATCACAATACCAGATGGCAGTATCTGAAATACTTGCCCTTGTGGGGAAATAATTTTGATCCCTATAAGCTTATAACTCATACAGAATTATGTTTTTTGAAAACCTAAAAATGCAGAACGTTTTCTGTGATGGGTGGGTTTACAGTTAGCAGATAGAATACAGTTTGTACAAACCCGATTCCAAAGAAGTTGGGACACTGTACAAATTGTGAATAAAAAAGGAAAGCAAAAATTTACAAATCTCATAAACTTACGTTTTATTCACAATAGAATGTAGATAACATGTCAACTGTTGAAAATTAAACATTTTGAAATGCCAAATATTGGGTCATTTTGGATTTCATGAGAGCTACACATTCCAAAAAAGTTGGGACAGGTAGCAATAAGAGGCCGGAAAAGTTAAATGTACATATAAGGAACAGCTGGAGGACCAATTTGCAACTTATTAGGTCAATTGGCAACATGATTGGGTATAAAAAGAGCCTCTCAGAGTGGCAGTGTCTCTCAGAAGTCAAGATGGGCAGAGGATCACCAATTCCCCCAATGCTGCGGCCAAAAATAGTGGAGCAATATCAGAAAGGAGTTTCTCGCAAAGAGTTTGACGTTATCATCATCTACAGTGTATAATATCATCCAAAGATTCAGAGAATCTGGAACAATCTCTGTGCGTAAGGCTCAAGGCCAGAAAACCACACTGGATGCCCGTGATCTTCAGGCCCTTAGACGGCACTGCATCACATACAAGAATGCTACTGTAATGGAAATCACAACATGGGCTCAGGAATACTTCCAGAAAACATTGTCAGTGAACACAATCCACCGTGCCATTCGCCATTGCCGGCTAAAACTCTATAGGTCAAAAAAGAAGCCATATCTAAACATGATCCAGAAGCCCAGGCGCTTTCTCTAGGCCAAGGCTCATTTAAAATGGACTGTTGCAAAGTGGAAAACTGTTCTGTGGTCAGACGAATCAAAATTTGAAGTTCTTTTTGGAAAACTGGGACGCCATGTCATCCGGACTAAAGAGGACAACCCAAGTGTGGCATGGGCAGCTTACACATCTGGAAAGGCACCATCAATGCTGAAAGGTATATTCAAGTTCTAGAACAACATATGCTCCCATCCAGACGTCCTCTCTTTCAGGGAAGACCTTGCATTTTCCAACATGACAATGCCAGACCACATACTGCATCAATTACAACATCATGGCTGCGTAGAAGGATCCGGGTACTGAAATGGCCAGCCTGCAGTCCAGATCTTTCACCCATAGAAAACATTTGGCGCATCATAAAGAGGAAGACGCGACAAAGAAGACCCTAGACAGTTGAGCAACTAGAAGCCTGTATTAGAGAAGAATGGGATAACATTCCTATTCCTAAACTTGAGCAACTTGTCTCCTCAGTCCCCAGACGTTTGCAGACTGTTATAAAAAGAAGAGGGGATGCCACACAGTGGGAAACATGGCCTTGTCCCAACTTTTTTGAGATGTGTTGATGCCATGAAATTTAAAATCAACTTATTTTCCCCTTAAAATTATAAATTTTCTCAATTTAAACATTTGATATTTCATCTATGTTGTATTCTGAATAAAATATTGAAATTTGAAACTTCCACATCATTGCATTCTGTTTTTATTCACAATTTGTACAGTGTCCTAACTTTTTTGGAATCGGGTTTGTACAGTATAAAAACCATTGTGTGTGCGTGTGTGTGCGCGTGTGCACCTGTTAGCGCATCTGGGTTGTGTGTACACAAATAAATGTGTTTCTGCTTTGACTGTGAAATCGGCCACATGTGTGTCACCTGAGCTGAGCTGAACGCTGCTCAATGATGCTTGAGTTACTGGTTTATAGCTCTGCAACTAATGATGTTTTATTTCTCAGAACTAAATTAAGGATATTAAACAAATCTAAATATTTGTGCTTAGGATATACTATATATCTTTTGTTTCTTTTTCTTTCTCTTTCTTTAATGTGATAAAAAAGACGTATTCTGTTTTTCTCCAAACTAAATGAAGGAAATAAATATAATTTATATGCTAAGGATACACTATACTTTATATGTATAAAAAAGGTTCAAATAGAAAATGTCTTTTCATTTGTAAAGTGGGGGTATTCAATCAGAGCACAGACTGAATAAATTATCATTTGTTTTTGACTGTTTATGATCTGTTTTATTAATGAGTCTCTGCAGTTCATTTCCAACCTCAGACACACAGTGTTAAACAGACGTTGTTCTCTTCAAAACTCTGCTGCATTACAGACCCGTATGAAAGGAAATCCGAACAAATCTCCATCCCGCAGCGGCGGATGGACCAGTGGAAACACGCCCGGCTAATCTTACCCTAGAGAATCGGCTTTGGCAAACTCCATTTCATCGCTCGCTGCCGCCTTATCAGACCGAGAGAGATTTACAAAGCTCAACCTGTGTGTGTGCGTGTGTATGTGTGTGTGCGCGCGTGTGATAAATGTTTGACTGATTCTTTTTACTGGATGCACAGGCGACATCTTTTCAATCTCTTGTTAGCTGTGGTTTGTTTTCAGGGTTCATTCAGTAAGAATCTTTTTTTCTTTGTCTCTTTCATACTTTTTAATAGTTATGAGAGCCAAATTAATATTCAAATATATACACTACTGAGGTCAGTAAAATTTTAGGTTACACTTTACAATAAGGTTCCATTAGTTAACATGATCATGATTAAATTGATCAAAAATGTCTAATTACAAAAGATTTATTTGTGAAATAAAAGCTGTTATTTTGAACCTTCTATCTATCAAAGGATCCCGAAAAAAAAAAAAAAAAAAAAAAGATCACGGTTTCCACAAAATTATGAAGCACCACAGCAAACATTGTTTTCAAAATTGATGATAATGAGAATGTTTATTGAGCAGCAATTCAGCATATTAGAATGATGTGACATTCAGCTTTGGATCACAATAATAAACTACATTTGTAAGTGTATTAGAAAATAGTTATTTTAAAGTGTAATAATATTTCACAATTTTACTGTTTTTACTGTGTTTATGACCAAATAAAAGCAGCCTTGGTGAGCAGAAATGAAACAGCTTACCTTATGCAAACTTGTAAGCTGGATAAATGTGATTCTTCCATTTGGGGAACTTTTCTGTGCCCTAGGATGGTTTCAAGGACAAAGTCTGTTAAAAAAGCTCTGTAGTAGTAAATGAAGATGCAGAATATATAGCTTTTAACTTTTTCCTAATTTTTAAGTGTTTTGGGCTCTATTTTGGTCTCATCCTTCACTCAGAGCTTTGAGTTTGAATTTGATGGATATGAGAAGTGAAAGGAGAGCTCGTCTCTGCCTCAGTCTGCAAATCAGAAATATAATGCATTTTTAAAGATTGTATCAATTGTACATCATGATCTGTAGAGCTGTGTACTGATACAGATTCCTGATTCCATTTGATTCTGATTCAATTGTTATTCATACTGTTATAGATAAAATATATATGAGAGTTTCTCCCTCTCCTAATGCTGTAAATTATACAGTAAACCTTCTAACAGAGTGTATTACAAAAATATTCCTTTAAAAATTGACATCTGGGCTTAAGCTATACAGTTCAGTTAGTATTTATTTAACAGACAACCTTAAACTCTTCTGTAGCAAGGGTGTTTCCTCCAAGGAGGCAAGGGAGGCAGAGTTGAATGAGAAACAAATCCATATTACAAAATAAAACAACACAAATATTACAAAATTGAAACTTTAAAACACGTATAACATTAAAAAGTGTAGAAATCTTAATTTTTTTTTTCCAAAAGTAACTGTCCATCAACGGGTTCCCTGAAGTCTTGCCTCCTCTGAGCCCACTTGAGTTTTAACAGACCCCCAAAAGCATGCTGTTGGTTTGGTGGGGGGTAATTGAGAATAAATGGAGTAAACTCACGTGAGAGGAGGCAATGCCTCCATCGCACTATGATTGGTTCATGCGTATTTAAAATCACGTTTGTTCAAATGAAGATTGTGAAATAACCTATTTTTAATCATCCTAATCATCTGAGAAGAGCTTTACTAGCGCTTTCTCCACCAGCGTTTTCTAAAGAAGTTGGCAGCCAACGCTAGTGTTTTTGATCATTTTCACAAAAAATTCATGGCCCCCAGACATTTTGAGTCCTGTAGCTCACCCTGGGTCGACATTTCATTCAGTAACATTAGCCAGTTTTGATTTAAATGCTATTTCTTGTTGTTCATCACGTTATTTTACATATGCATATGATTACATATGATGTCGCTTGTTTCTACAACTTCTTTGCATGTGCTTTGATGCTGCTAATTTGCAGCATTACTTAATTTGCATAATTTCTAATGAACCAGGGCTGCAAGAGACTTCGATGCTATGACTTTTGATTTACTAGCCCAGATCTTTAACCCTTGAAGATCTGAAAAATAAGTGCATTTAACTGTTTAATGTACACTTGTAGTGCACTTCAAATCTTAAAAGCATATAAAAAAACCTGTGCCTGCAGATAATAATAATAATAATAATAAAAATAAATAAATAAAAATAATATTCATGAAATAAAAAGAGCACTTAAAGGTACACTTTGTAAATTTTAGCGACATCTAGTGGTGAGGTTGTGAATTGCAACTGCCCACCGCTCACCCCTCCGTTTCAAAGGACATAGAGAAGCTACGGTAGCCAACACAGGACAAAAATTACACTGTCTGAGACAGCAGAGAGTAGCTAGTGCTCTGTAGAGCAGTTTTCCCGTTTAGGGCTACTGTAGGAACATGCTGGCGCAAAACAGCGACTTCACTGTAAGGGGACCCACGGTGTATGAAGATAGAAATGGCTCATTCTAAGGTAATAAAAACATAACGGTTTGTTATGTAAGACCTTAACTGAAAACATAGTTATTGATATTATATTGAATTTCTGTTTCTGTTTCTCACAAATACTACACACTGCACCTTTAAGTGTTCATGAGTGACCACTTTTATTTTAAACCAGTATGTTTTAACAATTTTTTGTTGTGCTTTTGAAGTATACTTATTTTGATGTGTTGGCTAACATACTAAAGCACATGTAACTGTAGTGTGTTATTCGATACACTATATTACAAGTTAATACATTTTAAATGCACTAAACAGCAACTTCATTGCAAATGTTTTAATTCAGAATCATTAATTTCTTTGTCGTCTACATTCACTGTTAGTTTCCGCTTTGTTCCAATCAGAGCACCTAATTTGCAGCATTATTCGATTTGCGCGATTCCAAGTTAATTGAACTACTAGAGAGACTAGGTTTGATATTGACCTTTGAGTTACCATTCCAGATTTTTAACCACAGCAGCCGTTCTCCATTTCTCCAGCAGCTAACAGGTTTAGTGCCACCAACATTGTTATCCTTACAACAGCGTTTATTCTACGCTAAAGTGCTGTGGTCCCCGCGTACGGGTCCCATCATCCGCAGAAACGCCTGCTGTTCTCTGTAATGTCATTTAGCCACGACTCTATCACACATAATTAGCATTTAGATAATAGCAAACACTTGGCATTTTAATTACGGGTGGCCTTTGAGCATAGCACGAACACTGTGAGCTTTACTTGAAACTCAACAGCAGTGTAGGAAGAAGAGTTTGCAGAGCAGTATGTGTCCGAAGGGACGTAGATACGTTTGATGAATTGCTCATGGCGAGAAAATGAGTAAAGGTTACGGTACGTAGTGCCTGCGGCAACGGGATTACACAATATCACATCCAGTATGGCCACTGATCACTGACGTTTGTTCATGTTTTTATTATATAGCCTACATAATAAAGTCACATCCAGTAAGAGTATTCCCTTTGTATTGAATTGTATTGAATGTGTGCTAGTAGTGCACTTAAAAAAAATAACTTGAGTGCACTTAAAGAGAACCAGTGGTGTAGCCAGAATTTTATTTTTGAGGGGTCCCATCTGGGTATTGACACAAATTTCACAATTCAATTCGATTTCGATTCAATATTCGAGATACACACACACACACACACACATACATATATATATATATATATATATATATATATATATATATATATATATATATATATATATATATATATATATATATATATACACATGAAACACTTTGAATGGAGTTCAGAGGTTGCTCAAGATGAATTATGGTTCACATGTACGATTTTGTTGGTTGTGCAAAATTTCAGACTGTCAGACATTTTATTGCACATTAGTAAAAATTCTGTGAAAAGTACCAGTAAACGGCTGCAAACCTCATAAAGGTTTACAAATCATTGTTCTGTATTGATGCAATATTTTAATTGTTATGTGACTGGTTAGTAGGGCTGGGTATTGACACAAATTTCACAATTTGATTCGATTTCGATTCAATATCGGATATATATATAAGTGCACGCTCGCTCTAATAAAATACTAAATTAACTGCATCATTACAAATATGTTTAAATATATGTTTCAATATATATAATGTTACAAGTTTCAATAGAAATTACATATACGCATATTTTGTTACCATAAATGCTTATCAGTACATTTGGCAGTACTTATTTCAAATACAATAAAACCATATTTCCATATACAATAAAAGCAATTATGAAATTACAGATAAAAATATACTTAAGTCCTACTTAAGTGGGTCAAAACACTCTAAAGTTCAATTAAATGCATTTAATATAATTTTAAACTGTAATACATTTTCATTACACACATTACATTCATTTTCGCACTTAAATATATTATTTTCTTAAGTACTTTTATTATATATGTTAAGCCAGACTTCAGTGGCTATACGGTGACCTCTGACCTCTGGATGCTGTTTTAGACATTGTCTAAAGATGTAGTCTCACTGAGGAAAACTACACTGAGGTAGTCTCATTTTTGAGACACAACTGTGTTTCTAATGTCCTCCATGTGTTCAGCAGAAATGCTGAGCATGTCATTATGACACATTTCTGTTCAGTGTGTCAGATTGGTTTGATACACTGCATTGTGTCTTATCGGGCTTATTCTGGGCCATTATGGGTTATTACAGATGTTTAATATCTTTTATAAGTGTTTCATTCTGTATGCAAAGATGTCAGAGCAACACCAGAACACACTACAGATTCAGGAGATCCATTATGAATCATTTGAATCCACTGACTGATGCAGGAATATCTGAAAAATATAACATTTAAAAAAAAATAAAAGCTATACTAGTGTACCAAATGCATAATGTCTATAATTAAAATGTGTGATTTTGCTACAACATATATCATATTCACCCCAGTGTTAGTATTAAAATGGTTAAAAAAATATAGCAGCATGTTTTGATTGTTATAGTCATTATTTGCATACATGTTAATGAGGAACACTAACGGCACCTGTGGCAGAATGCCGTAAAGAACGACCCTGAATTGTATTCTGTCTATCAAGAGATCCAGAGCCGTTCACTAAAGATGTTCCCTCGTGTGAATGAATTGATGTGATTTTCAATCGAGTCCGTCTCTCTCTCTCTGGATCAATGTCAGACAGATGAGTAACAAGAAGAGGAAAAAAACACGGCCATTTTCTCGTTTATTTACAAATCGCCTGCCAACGTGGGCGACATGCGGTATTACTTATCTGTCAGATTTCTAGAGAGAGTGTTTGCTCTGTGTGTGAGCGTGATGGAAATTCGTATTCAACAAAGAATCGGCTCATCAGGAACAGATACAAAGCACACATAATGGATGTGTCTGTCTCTCTGTCTGTCTCACTCTCCCAACAAAAGCTTAGAATAAAAGTGCCACGATACACAAGACGGGAGCAGCTGATATCTGAACTATTAATTAATCACATAAATATTACACAGACTGTCATCTCGCATTCGTGAATATGTGCGCTCGGAGTTGAAATGAGCTCATAAAGTAACAGCCAGAGCCAGTGATGGTATCGTGAACGGAAATAGCAAGCGTGGCAGTGCGTGTGACATTGGTCAGCAGGCGGCGAGTGCGTGCCAACTCTGACTTCCGCGCGCGAGCGCGTGCGGTGGGAACAGAAGTTCAGCCTGCGTCGTCTGTGTTTGTATCATAGTGATGAAGAGGTTTTACTGCTGAATGGCAACTCTGTGTATAAACCATTTATATAAATGAGTGTGTTTTACTTTGGATTACATTTGTTCAGTGACAAAGAAAAACTCAGATTTTTGCTCTGATTACAAACAATAAAGGGCACCTTCTAATAGTTAAACATGTATAGAGACTTTAGTTGTTAGTATCTTGTTAGAGCAAATCACTATAGATGAGTAGGGTCAAATGTGCAACTAATAGATTTCCCCAGTCGATTAACCACAGTACATCAAGACAATTGGTTTGTTTTACTTTTTTTTTTTTTTTATGTAATTACATTTAATTAAATATGCACTTATATACACATTTTCAGAACAAATATGAACACTAGATAAAGCCAGGCTCAAAATTCTTCTTTTGTTTTGTTAACATATTAGAGTTAAAGGTTTTACTGAGGGGATTTTGGATATATCTTTTTGTCACTCCATAAATAAGAGAAATAAGAATAACCTTTTTTTTTTTTTCAGAATACAAAGTTATATAAATCATGCTATAGATCGGAATAAAACTCTAAAGTTTGGTGTAAGTTCTACTGAAGTGGAGATAAAACTCATTTTGAGAAAACAGCCTTAAAAGATTTTGAATGTTTTCTTCCCACTCGTCTGAAAGAGGACATGTTATGGAAGCAAATTAGACCTCAAGACTGACCAGTGCATGAAACATTTTTTTTGCTTGTAGTGTTTTGCCTTAAAATCCAAAACAGTGTTCCTTTGGTTTATTTCAGAGTCATGAAATAGAAAATATACTTTGATGTATTCATTGCTTGTGTGTTTCTCTGTTTGTAGGTTGTGAGAGCGTTGCAGGAGCGTTGTGAGCCGGCACACTCAGCGGGTGAGTTGTAACATCATGCCTGTGCCAAGCGTCCGTGTAGCGTTACCCTCCGTCCGACACTGTCTCCTGCTGCTCACCGCCTCCGTCCTGCTCACCAACGCCGAGTGTAAGTCTCACCTTTAACTACTTATTTATACTGTCATCTGCTTTGCTCTTTCTCTTTACTGTTTGACTCAAACATCACAGAAAACTGTAAAACCAGCGGTGCCTTAAACGATCAGACCACATACGAGTGAGATGTGTTGTGTGTTTCATTTCTTGCATCTAACACTGCCGATTGTGATGCGGGGCCGTCGGCCTCCTGAATGTGCCTTGATGTCTGGAAGTTGTCAAACGCATAAGTCTTCGATCACATGTAATATGATTTAATTGCATCTGGCATTTGACCAATAGGTGGCGCTGTTACCAACTTCATGTTGTGTGGTCAGTGTGAGGAGGCTATGACACATACAAAGTTTGGTGTAAATATGCCAAAGTGTTGTGGAGTTACAGCCTCAAAATCAGCTTGGCACCATGCCATCAAATTGGTTGTTGCGTTATTCCAGAATGTTGTGGTCAATAAAAAAGATTTTAATAACTTTTTGCTTGCGCAGTCTGAAGATGATCTGAGAGGATTTTGGTGAAAGTCTGACCAATGGTCTAGGAGGAGTTAGAAAAAGCAGGTTTTCAAAGAAATTCAAAATGGTGGACAGCAAGTTCAACCAAATATGGCATAATTGTTATCATTGTTCTCGGTATGACTCGAGGAATCTATCAAGACCAGTTTAATTAAAATAGGCTAAATTAATTAAAAGCTATTAGCATATTAATGTCATTCTACATTTTTACCAGAAGGTTGTGCTGTTGAGAAACTGTCAGAGTACCTTCAAGGGCATGGTCCTGAGGACATATACCGAGTTTTGTAATGATACACTAATACATCATAAAAAATAGCATTTTATGACAAAACTGGCAGATGCCCAAAATGGCCAATATGGGAAAATTGAGTATCGTTTGACTCAGTATGATGCACTGAATTAAAAGAGACCAGTTCTATGATTTTTGGGCAAACCGTTCAGAAATTATAAGCAAAAAAGGCAATTTTTAATATCTCCAGCCAATAAAAATACAACATGAAATCAACGTGACATGGCGCTAAAACATAAAACTGCTTACCTCAAGCATAAAACTGCTTTCCTCTTTTGCTGCGTCCTCTTTTTTAAAAAAATTTTTTAGCACACATAAAAACTACAACTGCCAAAGTGTGATTCATCATGGACTTTTTGTTCACCACTAGCGCATGCTGATGACGTTTTATTTTTCTGTAGAAACTTGCATCGTAGCCTAAGAGTCACATTTGGAAAGGATCTAGCTGAAGACATTGAGTAAAAAACTGTTGAGTAATAATCTATGCCATTCTCACACCATACACATGTCAAAGTAGTCGGAGCAACTTTAATCTATTTACGAATATGACTAGACCGCACGGTCGAGTTGACTTATGTACACAATTTCCGTCGAAAACATTCCCGCTAGGTCTAGAACTTATAAAAGGCTTACTATAGTGAATTAGGGTAAGACAAAAACACGTTTTGGAAAAAAGGACTGATGATGTATTGACTTGTTCATTTAAAAAAAAAAAAAAAAAAAAAAGTTACACTTAAGTAAAACTACTTGTGCATGTTTTAAAAGTGTATAAGAAACATTGTCATGAAAGTGTACTTTCTTTCATTACACTAAAGAGGCCTTTTATTTCATTAATATTATAATATTTGAAAGTACAGTTAAGCACTTCTTTTTCACAAGGGCAGAGATGACATTACACACAAATAAACGTGATTTATCACATGATTTGCCATGTGGCATGTTCTTTTATCTGGTCATTGTGCATCTGTTGTGATTTTGATGTTTCATTTGTTTCACGTTATAAAGATGATCGTTAGATCAGTATTTGCATATGACTGCCAGGCAGGTTGGAATTTACATTTTGTGCAGGCACTATCAAATTGGCATCTTTGCGTCTAATTTGCATGTATGGTAATTTCCTTTAAATGAAGAGCCGCCCATCAGTGTTCAGTGTGTGATCTGTGATCATAAGCAGGAGTCTATATGTGTTCAGGATCTGTATGTGGTCACATGTGATATGGTGTTTAATTTTAGTGTGTCTGTAAGTTTTGCTGTGGTAGTAAAAATCTTGTCAGCTCGTTTGCAGCTTCAGGCTTTAATTAGTGCTGCACCGTTTTGAAGAGGATGGGAAAATGACAGGAATAATCAGGAACCATCACACACACACACACACACACACACACACACACACACACACACACACACACACACACACACACACACACACACACACACACACACACACACACACACACACACACACACACACACAGAGAGAGAGAGAGAGAGAGAGAGAGAGAGAGAGTTTAGAGCTTCCCAAACCAAGTGATTGTCCTACGTAGACAAAGAAGATGACGATAAATTATGGTGATCTTCTAAAACAGCATTGCATGTATCACTCATAGAGAAGGTAATCCCAAAATGCAATGTTGTGAGCTCTGTAAAAAAATCCACTAAATATATTGGATAATAAGGTGGTCAAGGTAGTTCAGTGAGGGATTGTCTATGTAGGCGGCAGTGGAGGATGTGGAGTGTCTGTCTGCTGCGGAATTAGATTGGAAGCTTTGTTTGTAACACTTTGGAATACTGTTCTGTCATTAATGAAAAACTACACAGGAACAAATGACTAACACAATATTAACTTACTTAACTACTATTAACGAAGAAGGAACTTTGAATTAGTAAATAATAGCACAGTTGGATGAGGTAGTTCACTATTAGCTAATCAGTAACTTTTTTTTTCAGACATCCCAGAGGACTACTATACTATATACAGGTTCATAATTAATGTGAATAATGGATACTGTGTCATTTTATTTTAAAGTGGTAACACTTCAGTCATTACTGGTGGGTTACCGGGATCTTCACTTTAGAATGAATTATGCATTATTCACATTAATTATGAACTTGTATATAGTAGTTCTTAGTGGTCCTCTGGGAGGTATGAATAAAAATAACAGAGATTAGCTAATAGTGAATTATCACGTTCACCTGAGCGCTATTACTTACTAATTCTTGATTTTGTCCATGGGGAATTGATTGGATGGTTGTGGTTTGCTATTGGTGGATAGGTGACAGGATGTCCTGCTCTCATGCCAAAAAACGCGTCATCAGAGAAAAGAAGAGAAGAGAGTTATTTTGAAGATTAAAGATTATGAGTCACATTAATATAACAAAATGATGTGAATGGATAAATCATTTATAATAAACTACAATATTCCATAAAAAAAAAAAAAAAAAAAAAAAAAAAAAAAAAAAAATTGGAGTACTGAGTAATATTAACTGCATGCACTTACTATAGGGTTAAGGTTAGGGTTTGATTTAGGTTTAGTTACTTGCAATAATGCATAATTTACTATAGTAGGTACATGTAACGTGTAACTATGGCACCTTAAAATAAAGTGTTACCATCAAAAACTATGATCTATATCTGTTTCAGTGCTTTTCTCTGTTTCTGATGTATCGTCCAGAATGTCTTGGCTGGTGAAACTTGCTCATTTTGTAGCTTATGAAAGTAGGGACAGACTTCAGTGCAAGAACTTGCACTAATTGTTCTTCAAACAACAACAAATACCCAAAACTATGTATGGATGCATGCGTGTGTGCGTGTCTCTGTGTCTGTACACCGATCAGGCATTCTTATTATCTCTTCATCACGGCACCTGTTAGTGGGTGGGGATATATTAGGCAGCAAGTGAACATTTTGCCCTCACATTTTTTGTGTTAGAAGCAGGAAAAATGGGCAAGCGTAAGGATTTGAGTGAGTTTGACAAGGGCCAAATTGTGATGGCTAGACGACTGGATCAGAGCATCTCCAAAACTGCAGCTCTTGTGGGGTGTTCCCAGTCTGCAGTGGTCCGTCTCTATTAAAATAGTCCAAGGAAGGAACAGTGGTGAACCAGTGACAGGGTTGTCATGGTGGCCGAGGCTCATTGATGCACGTGGGGAGTGAAGGCCCGTGTGGGCTGATCAAACAGACAAGCTACTGTAGCTCAAACTGCTCAAGAAATGAATGCAGGTTCTGATAGAAAGGTGTCAGAATACACAGTGCATCACAGTTGCGTATGGGACTGCATAGCCTCAGACCATTCAGGGTGCCCATGCTGACCCCTGTCCACCACCGAAAGCGCCAACAGTGGGCACATGAGTATCAGAACTGGACCATGGGGCAATGGAAGAAGGTGGCCTGGTCTGATGCATCACATTTTCTTTTACATCACGTGGATGGTGAATAAACAAGTACGATCCATGGAGGCCCCACTTCCCAACTTACAGGACTTAAAGGATCTGCTGCTAACATCTTGGTGCCAGATACCACAGCACACCTTCAGGGGAGTCCATGCTACGACGAGTCGGCTGTTTTGTTGATGGCATAAGAGCATAAGAGGGACCAACACAATATTAGGTCATAATGTTATGCCTGATCGGTGTATGTACGCAAGTCTTTTATGAAGATGGTCAAATTGAATGTTGTATTTATTTATAGATTTTTATAACAACATGAAAAAAAAAAAAAATATGTTGTTCAGGTCACCTGTGTGGAGGATGTCATGTTTATGATTAACATTTTTTTTTTTTTTTATCAAATAAAAAGAGAAGAAATAATAAGAAATCAATTAAACATATAAAATCAAAGTTACATGCATTTAAATTTGTGGTTTGGCCATTGGTCAGAAGAATTGAAGTACTTTTCAGTAGTGAGCAACCGATATATCGGGACGATATTTTGCGTTTTTTGGCTGCTGTGTTCGCCGATAGTTTTTTCTTCCTGGCGTTATTTACAGACAGGCGTCCACAGGCAACTCTGTGTTGCCAGAGACGCTGCAGTTCATTCACTGCCCTTCCCCCACTAGCAGAGTGCTGGATTCTGCTCTTCAAGACAACGGCAAGTTTTAAACTTTCAAAGCATCTTTTAACTGTTTGACTTAGCTGAAATATTGCCATACACTTTGAAAGTGGAAAAAAATATTTTGTCAAACATATCGATATTTCCAATAATCCTTTCTCCAGTATCAATACACGGATACCAGCTGTGCTTTCTTGCTCTCCTGTCCGACAGACAGTGACACACACTGCCTCTCATTCAATCCGGTTAGATAGTGCTTGAGCGGGTCTGAATTTCGGTGTGGGATTGTGTATAATTCCAGTCATTCACGCAGACTTCGCACTCACATCCGACACCCACACCGCTGAAATACAAGCGCCAAATTTAGCTATTTTTTTGCAGCTTATTTATGGTCAAATAGACTCAATGGCCATCTTGTTTTTGTATTAACGTAAACACAGTCGTAAACTGATCAGTGCGCACGTCAGGTCTTAAAGGGATAGGCAGCCTAATAAACATGCTGTTCTCTGTGTTGTTAATGTTACTCAAATAACAAAAGACAAGGAGAAAATCACTTACTGCTCTTGACTGATTAATTTATTAATCTGCATTTCATTTTTACAATGATGATTATCCAATGTTATTTTAAATTTGATTACTTTGTTTCTTTATTCAGTTTCTTACCTCAATACCTGAAAAAAAATACAAACCCGATTCCAAAAAAGTTGGGACTGTACAAATTGTGAATAAAAAGGAATGCAATAATTTACAAATCTCATAAACTTATATTTTATTCACAATAGAATATATATATATTATATACATATATATTAGAATATATATTTGATATATACATATCAAATGTTGAAAGTGAGACATTTTGAAATGTCATGCCAAATATTGGCTCATTTTGGATTTCATGAGAGCTACACATTCCAAAAAAGTTGGGACAGGTAGCAATAAGAGGCCAGAAAAGTTAAATGTACATATAAGGAACAGCTGGAGGACCAATTTGCAACTTATTAGGTCAATTGGCAACATGATTGGGTATAAAAAGAGCCTCTCAGAGTGCCAGTGTCTCTCAGAAGTCAAGATGGGCAGAGGATCACCAATTCCCCCAATGCTGCGGCCAAAAATAGTGGAGCAATATCAGAAAGGAGTTTCTCAGAGAAAAATTGCAAAGAGTTTGAAGTTATCATCATCTACAGTGTATAATATCATCCAAAGATTCAGAGAATCTGGAACAATCTCTGTGCGTAAGGGTCAAGGCCAGAAAACCACACTGGATGCCCGTGATCTTCGGGCCCTTAGACGGCACTCCATCACATACAGGAATGCTACTGTAATGGAAATCACAACATGGGCTCAGGAATACTTCCAGAAAACATTGTCGTGAACACAATCCACCGTGCCATTCGCCGTTGCCGGCTAAAACTCTATAGGTCAAAAAAGAAGCCATATCTAAACATGATCCAGAAGCGCAGGCGTTTTCTCTGGGCCAAGGCTCATTTAAAATGGACTTTGGCAAAGTGGAAAACTGTTCTGTGGTCAGACGAATCAAAATTTTAAGTTCTTTTTGGAAAACTGGGACGCCATGTCATCTGGACTAAAGAGGACAAGGACAACCCAAGTTGTTATCAGCGCTCAGTTCAGAAGCCTGCATCTCTGATGGTATGGGGTTGCATGAGTGCGTGTGGCATGGGCAGCTTACACATCTGGAAAGGCACCATCAATGCTGAAAGGTATATCCAAGTTCTAGAACAGCATATGCTCCCATCCAGACGTCGTCTCTTTCAGGGAAGACCTTGCGTTTTCCAACATGACAATGCCAGACCACATACTGCATCAATTACAACATCATGGCTGCGTAGAAGGATCCGGGTACTGAAATGGCCAGCCTGCAGTCCAGATCTTTCACCCATAGAAAACATTTGGCGCATCATAAAGAGGAAGATGCGACAAAGAAGACCTAAGACAGTTGAGCAACTAGAAGCCTGTATTAGACAAGAATGGGATAACATTCCTATTCCTAAACTTGAGCAACTTGTCTCCTCAGTCCCCAGATGTTTGCAGACTGTTATAAAAAGAAGAGGGGATGCCACACAGTGGGAAACATGGCCTTGTCCCAACTTTTTTGAGATGTGTTGATGCCATGAAATTTAAAATCAACTTATTTTTCCCTTAAAATGATACATTTTCTCAGTTTAAACATTTGATATGTCATCTATGTTGTATTCTGAATAAAATATTGAAATTTGAAACTTCCACATCATTGCATTCTGTTTTTATTCACAATTTGTACAGTGTCCCAACTTTTTGGGAATCGTGTTTGTAAAAACAGTCTGTTTGATTTGTATAATTTCATTTGTTTATTTGTTCTTATTTATTACAGTTTACTTGTCTTTTTTAAATTCATTTTATCATTTGAAATCAAACTTCCTTGTGCTGTGTAAGCTATTGCAACAAAATTACCCCATTGTTAAAAACAGCAGAAAAACAAACTTAAAACATTGAGAAACATTGTAATGGCAATTGATCAAGGTTTATATATGAAAATATATAATAATACAACAATAAATGTTCCTTTTTTAATTTGAGACTTGTAACATTTGTTATCATCATGATCATTGTGTAATTTTTATGAGGAACAAAAGCAGCAAAAGGAGCAAAATCAGTATCGGCTCCAAATATCGGCTCAAGAAAATCGGCATCCCGTATCGGTCATCAGCTAAGGCTGATGAGAAAAAAAATCGGTATCGGCATCGTCACTGAAAAACCCATACCGGTCGATCCCTACTTTTCAGTTTTTGAATAACTGAAATTATATACATTATGTTGTGAAATATAGTTCCTTTTTAAATACATTTTAATTCTTAATTTTTTTTTAATTATAATTAAATTGTATAAATGAGACAATATTAATATAGTATTTATAATTTCATAATAATAATGATTTTCTATATCACCAACCCCAGTTTTTGCGTTTTCTCTCTTTAGGAACTTATTAACTCTAGGAAGTATTTTTCTGTTTGTTTGTTTTTCTCTCCCGACAGTCATGTCAGTCTGTTGATGTCTTTTGTCTGATTATAGTAAGATATAAAAATGCTCTGAGGAGAAAGTGGAAGCAGTTCATCAGGAAATGGACGACTGACAGTATAGAGAGCAAGAGAGACAGACAGACAGACAGACAGTCAGAGGGCAGTGTTCACACATGCGCTTATGTTTGCCATGCCCACAAGCTTTGCACAGTGGCAGCTGTTTTGCCTCTGCTGTTACACACACACACACACACACACACACACACACACACACACACACACACACACACACACACACACACACACACACAGGGCGTAGTTTGGTTTTAACATGGGGTTGAAGTGTGAACCGTTTTATTTGATTGTTTGTTAATTTATTTCTTCAAGATTGTCTTTTGTGGTATCATCCACACAACATTATATTATAAATAAAATAATAACTTAGTTAACACTTAATTGTTTACATAGGATAGGCCTATATGATGTATTTTATATTATTTAAACAACCTCATCAGTTTGACAGAATGTTCTAAAGTTCCTTGGGTCAAACTAATTTCTCTTAACGTTTTCTCATATTGTAATTGTTTATTTCCTACTCCTTAACAGTTAATCAGCTTTAGGAATTTGACTGTTATCTCTTGGAATATCTGAAGGCCAGGTTGTTTCATATCAGCCATCATTGGAACAGATTTTACACATGAGGAAAACTGATTGTTTGGTCAATAATTCAAGAAGGTCCAGACTTTAAAGCTCTTGATTTGAATTTGTGCTTGCCTTTATGAAAATGTACCATAGACATTTGTTACAGTAAGGCTGTAATTACAGGTAAGACCATTGGTGGCTCCTCATTACCATGCTTAGGACAATGTAAACCTTTTTTTTTTCTCAGCCTACATTTATATATGTGACCCTGGACCACAAAACAAGTCATAAATCGCACGTGTATATTTGTGGCAATAGCCAACAATACATTGGGTCAAAATTGTCGATTTTTCTTTTATGCCAAAAATCTTTAGGATATTAACTCTTTCCTCACCAAACACGGAATTTTCCATTATTTGTGAGAAAACGCTTCCCTGACAAACACAGAATTTTCTGTGTTTCCGTGTTTTCACTGTTATATGCTAGGGGGCGCTATTACACATCTTCTGAATGAGTACAGAATCTCCTGCTCAAAACACAGGTGAAGGAGACGCAATAAAACAAGCGATTGTATGTAAGCGGATGCATATGTAAAATAATGTGATCATCAACATTAAACATCATATAAATCAAATCTGCCTAATGTTACTGAATGAAATGTCGACCCAGGGCGAGCTATTGGACTGTGCAAGCATTGGGGGTGTTGATGGACTCGATCTACTCGTTCTGAATCTGATCTGGATGTAGTCTTTCACAAAAACATGATTTTCTCAGCTTTGATGTTGCGTTTTTATGAAACTTACCCATATTAAGTGTTGATAAAAAAATAATAAAAAAAAAAAGATGCATGAAGCTAGAATAAAAGTCTAGGGTCTATTCTTTATATATATATATATATATATATATTGCATGCTCAAATATTCATACAACAAAATATTCTATGGGCCATAACATTTTTGTGAAAATGATCAAAAACCCTGGCGGTGGCTGGCAACTTTTTTTAAACGCTGGCGGGAAAGAGTTAAGTAAAGATCATATTCCATGAAGATTTTTGTAAATTTCCTACCGTAAGTATATAAAAAAATCTATTATCATTAGTAATATGTATTGCTAAGGACTTCATTTGTACAACTTTAAAGTCAATTCTCAATATTTAGATTTTTGCACCCTCAGATTCCAGATTTTCAAATATTCGGCCAAATATTGTCATATTCTAACAAACCATACATCAGTTTAAAAAAAGTACCTTTATGAGGTTTTGTGGTCCAGGTCACATATTTTAGAAACATGTCACAGTTGTAATAAAATCTGTGACGTTAACAGATTATCTATTATAAATTCTAAAGTTATCACAGTAAATAGGCTTGCAATAAAACTTGATAAATTCTAGTAAAGGTGGTCACGAGTAGTTTAAAAAGCTTTTTAATTTATGTTAGTGCAAGATGTTGTTTTCTCCTCTTTTCATTCTTTTTAGTTTATGTGGCTGTTTTAGGTAATGTTTGACTTTCTCCGTAGTAATTTAAAGTGGTAAATTAAATGGGTTGCACATTTTACCATAAGCTTTGCGATAGGAACGGCTTGTGCAAATCTTATCTCACTTTTGGAGCACGCTTGCGAACGCGAGTGATTCTCGTGCCACTCTTGCACAAGTAAATAAACCAGGCTTCAGTCATATTGCGCTGATCATTTGTCCATTCAGTTCGTACAGAAACTTAGTGCTTATAAAAGCTCTGAACACGCAATTTCTATAATTAATGAATAACCTGATTCTATATGTTTCCATTAACCATGTCAGAACAATGGTTACCTTCCCCACCCCTTTTACCAGTGTCTTCACCACGTGAGAAAAATGATCTTTTCCATGTTAATCAGAGTTTTTAACAACAGACTACCAACCAACTGAAACAGCCCTATAAGCTACGGCCACGTGAACAGTTTTTTGTACCAGAAAATAGTTTTTATAAATAGTTTTGTTTGTTTGGAACAACATACAAAGACATTTTTGTGACCTTTTTATAGACATAGCCTTACTAAAAGCAACAATGGATAATTCACCTCAGATCTTGAAAATAAATTAAACGAAACAATTATCTATTCAAGGTGAGCAAACAAGTGTATTATATGATAAAAAAAATTGTTTCAGTCACGCAGTATGTATTTTTAATCATGCTAAAATGGTGTAAGATTTAGGAATCCGATATTGTACTTATTAATTTCGTTGTGAATGCAGTCAGTGCACTTGCAGAGAGAGGCTGCCCGTCCCACACGCTCTTCTGATTGGCTGTGATTTTTGATTGATTGATCTCGGGCCGAATCTAGTTTGCCGCTGAAAACCTTGTCACCTGGTTAGGCGCCTGGTTAGGACATGGCGTTAGGCTCAGGCTGTTTAAATTAGCTTTTCAATGCTGCAACATAACTAACGAGCGCCATCATGAGCTGTTTATTTCCCTTGCTTGTATGAATACCAGGGTATGGCAACTGCCATATTCTGCCATACGTAAACGCCACCCCTGGGTCTGTCAGATATGAAGAAAAACGGCATTGGACAATTCTCAAGGGGGCGTTACCCAAATGTAGTAATAATCACCTGCATGCAAATTAATTGTCCACTCTGCATGCTATCTCATGAATATTCATGATGCATATGAGTGCAGCTAATTAGTGATGAACAGAGTGCAAATCACCAACACACACACACACACACACACACACACACACACACACACACACACACACACACACACACACACACACACCACTCTTGCATTGCACATTGTGTAATTCTGTATTTTAAATATTTGCATAGAAGGAATAAAAAATTTTTTTATGCGTGTTAATCCTCACCTTTTCTCTAAACCTGTCTGACTTTCTTCCATAGAACACAAAAGAAGATATTTCTAAAAATGTACCAGTCACTCTTTTCCATTTAATTATAATAGATAATTAGGGATAAATAGGGATAGTTCACCCAAAAATGAAAATTACCCCATGATTTACTCACCCTCAAGCCATCCTAGGTGTATATGGCATTCTTCTTTCAGCCGAATACAATCAGAGTTATATTAAAAAAAATGTCCTGGCTCTTCCAAGCATTATAATGGCAGTATAAATGGCAGCCCAAAATTGGAAGCCTAAAAAAGTGCATCCATCCATTATAAAAATAATCCACACGGCTCCGGCGGGATAATAAAGGCTTTCTGAAGTGAAGTGATGAGAAGCAGGAAGCTAGATATTTAACTTTTATAAAGTTTTAAATATGCATATGTTTCTCATACAAACCCATCGATTTGCTTAATGAAGGTCTTCATTAATCCCCCGGAGATGTCTGGGTTACTTTTATAATGGATGGATGCACTTTTCTGGGCTTCAAATTTTGGGCTGCCATTCACTGCCTTTATAATGCTTGGATTAGCCAGGACATATTTTAATATAACTCCAATTGTATTTGGCTGAAAGAAGAATGTCATATACACCTAGGATGGCTTGAGGGTGAGTAAATCATGGGGTCATTTTCATTTTTGGATGAACTATCCCTTTAAAAAAAAACAAACAAACAAACAAACAAACAAACAAACAAAAAAGAACCATTGAACCATCAACTATAATTTTCTTATAAACTCCTAAAACAGTGGATGTACAGATTTTCAGTAAACACAACTTCAATTTAAGCCATTTTCACTATTATGATTGCTTTTGCACCATACAAATAACACAAATGTTAATGTTAATAACAGCACTCCATTCTATAGCTTGACAGACCCAGTCCCCATTCACTGCAGTTACTTGGAAAAGAGCGACTGGTGCATTCTTCAAAACATCTCGACATTAGGGTGAGTAAATGGTAACAGACCTAAACCACAAACAATTTAACAGCTGGCTTCCGTTTAGCTAATAAACGACTAGCACAACGACAGTGCTGTTCTCAGGGACTCGTATGTTCAACGAGCAAACTTCTCGCAAAAAAAAAAATAATAATAATAAAATAATAAAATAAAACACGGGATCAATAAACCAACGAGTGAGGCTCTTTTTTCTTCACAGAATGAAAGCAACGGCAATTTCACACTTCCTGAACTGCTGCCGCTCATTATGGGATTTAATTGGCTGAACTATTCCGCCCAGTCAGCCGTGACCATTTGGGCGGAGCAGGAGGCATTTTCACTATTACGTTCCATCAGGGGGTCGTCATGACGATCGCTGGCAAAACACAAACGCACACACACTCTCTCTCTTTCTCTGTTCATACTCCATTTGTACCAGATCCAAGATGTATTGATCAGACAGTAATTAAATTGCCCTCTCTCTGTTTGATATAGATTTATAATCGCAGTGTAAATACTCTCATGACATTTCAACACGGCAAACTCAATACTGCTCACGAAACACGATAATCACTGCACGAGACATTCTTCATCTGTGACATCACAATAAGAGACGGTCAGTTATGTGACTTCAGTGTTTGAACGCTTTTTAAGTGGTTTAGTTTAAAGGCTTGTTAATCATATTGAGACGTGGACCTCTGATGTCAGAGAAGATGGAAAAATACAACCTGGTAAACTCTGATCTCTCTAGAACATCATCTATGTTTCCTAGAAGCCAAATTCTAATGACCTAAATAGTTGTGTTCCTCAGGTTTGGTGCTTTTAAGCTCTTTCAAATGACACCCTCAGCTGCTGGACCATTGGGTAGTCTGCTATGGGGGTTGCACAGATTACACTGCCGTTCAAAAGTCTCTTATGCTCACCAAGGCTGTTTATTTTTATATTTTATATTTATATTTGAATATATTTTCAAATTGAATTTATTTTTGTTATGCAAAGATGAGTTTTCAGCATCACTACGCCAGTCTTCAGTGTCACATGTTCCTTCAGAACTCATTCTAATATGATGATTTGCTGCTCAAGAAACATTTATGATTATTATCAATGTTGAAAAAAGTTGTCTAAAACATTTTTTAGGATTCTTTGATAAATAGAACTTTAAAGAAATTAATTAATTTATTCACCAAGGATGCATTAAATTGATCAAAAGTGACAGTAAAGACATTTATAATGTTACAAAATATTCTATTTAAAATAAATGCTGTTCTTTTGAACTTTCTGTTCATCAAAGAATCCTGAAAAATTACTGTTTTCAACATTGATAATATTCATAAATGTTTATTGAGCAGCAAATAATCATATGTGACCCTGGACCACAAAAGCAGTCATAAAGTCGCGTGGGTATATTTGTGTAAATAGCCAACAATACATTTTATGGGTCAAAATGATCAATTTTAAAAATATTAGGATATTAAGTAAAGATCATGTTCCATGAAGATATTTTATAAATTTCCTACACGTATATATATATATATATATATATATATATATATATATATATATATATATATATATATATATATAAAAAATTGTATTAGTAATATATGCATTGCTAAGGACTTTATTTGGACAACTTTAAAGGCGATTTTCTCAGTATTTAGATGTTTTTGCACTCTCAGATTCCAGATTTTCAAATAGTTGTATCTCGGCCAAATATTGTTCTATCCTAACAAACAACAACAAATCCTAACATCAATGGAAAGCTTATTTATTCAGCTCTCAGATTATGTATAAATCTCAATAAAAATAAATAAATAAATAAATAACCTTATGACTGGTTTTGTGCTCCAGGGTCACATATTAGACATAAAATATATTAAAAAAGAAAACAGTTCTTTTACATTTTAATAATATTTTCCAATATTACTTTATTTTTTTATTTTTTTTTTTTTTTTTTTTTATAAAATGCAGTGTTGGTGAGCATAAGAGACTTCTTCTAAAAACATTAAAAATCTTACCGATCAAAAACGCTTGAACGGCAGAGTAGTTCTAGATAAAGTTCTGTCACTACCCATCATTTTGACTTCAGTTGTGCTAACTGCAGAAGGAAACCGTGTCCTGTTGGACCTCATGATTTTATATTACATTACATCACATGAATGCATTTGGCAGATGTTTTTATCCTAAGCGACTTACATTGCAAGGTATACATTCTGTCAGTAAATGTATTCCCTGGGAATCCTACCCATGCTCTTAGCATTGCTAATGCCATGATGTCATTGGGCTACAGGAATGCCATTTACATTAATCCATTTGCAAAATGCTTTTCCTGCGCGTTCAAGGTAAACATTTCATCATTATGTGTGACTTTTGTTGGACTCTGCAAGACTCTACAAAGCCTAGTTACTGTGAGCTCCACAATAGTGCATTTAGAATGCACAAAGGGGGCACTCATGAGTACCCATCAGAATGATAAAATGACGTTCGGGACTCCCTACGTTCACTGACATTCACCAGCGAAGGCCATAACACTGCAAGTCCACTGTGATCTTGTGATCTGAGGACAGTTGATTTTTCAGAGAAACATTCAATTTGACCATCTTCATAAAAAGACTTCTGTACATACTTATAATTGTGTGCATGCGCACACACACACCACACACACACACACACACACACACACACACACACACACACACACACACACACACACACACACACACACACACACACACACACACACACACACACTCCCTTCTGGCAGTCCTGACGAGTATTTGTGTGCGCGTGTCCCACTGTGCCACCTCACACAGTCACTTCCCCTCGCCATCTGTGAAACTCCTCTCAGCGAAACCAACACCATTCTTCAGTGTGTGTGCGCAGCTAGTGTTTTCCTTCATTTTTACGTTATACATGGGAAGAGGTTTGTGTGTCTAAACAGACAGGATGAGACTCATTTGTTACAGGGTTGGGAGAGAGAGAGACAGGGAGGGAGAGAGAGAGAGAGGGAGGGTGTCAGCATGATAAATGGCATAAATCTAACTGTGAAGACTGTAGGCTAAGAAAAAACGATAGAGCGAGAGAGGAAGAGAAAATGAGGGTAAGAATGAAATGGAAGCCAATTCTTCATCTTCTCTCTTTGTGTCCAGTCGTTTTGTGTGTGTGTGTGTGTGTGTATGTGTGTGTTTTGTTCTTCTATCCACAACAAGTGAGACAAGCAGCACTTGATCTGAAGGGAGATCATGTCCTATGATGAGGAAGTATGAAATTGGATGTGTTCTAATCAGAGGTGATCATGCCTATGCCCTATTCCCTCTACATTCAGAGGATGGCTATTCATAACACAAGCCAAAATAATAATTTTTACCATCTCACAAAGGCAAAGCCAATGGTCTTCAGTTATACTTGTATGTATCCTTGTGTAAAACACTTCTCTTCCCTTTATTAAGATAGTAGATCAAAGGAATTAAGTGCAGCTGACTTAATTTACGTTGCAGCTTGTGCAGGTTTAGAGTTTATGATGCAGTGTGAAGAATCTTGGGAGTGAAGTGCCCATCAGTTGAACTCCACACAAACATTGATTTCAAAGGGTCCTTTGAAGTAGTTATTTTTGAGCACTTCTGTTTAGAATGGTTATTCTTTCTTTGAGGTGCCCTGGGAAGGCAACATCTATGCCTTTTGGAACACACTTTCTTCAGCATCACATATTCTTTTGTCTGTGTGTGTTCATTTCTGACAAATTCTTTCATTTAACACACACTGTTGGGCTCTTAACAAGGAGAAGGCCGTTTCACATCAGACGGGCTCTTATCAATGGACTATCCCAGCTTCCTTTAGCAGGTCACATGGTCAGTTCCAATAAACTCGGTTGAATAAAAGAAGAGTGAAATCATCAGCATTTATTTTTCTAGCAGAGAGCAGGAATGAATAGAAAGGAGAAAAGTTAAATCAATAATTAATTATGTCTATTTCTAAAGCATCTATTCAGAGCTATCTGCATCCTGACCAAAGCACATTTTCCTTTTCATTTTCATTGAAAAGGAGTTCATTGCTGTTTGTTTTAAAAGGTGTCATTTTTACGGGGTGCCAAGGAGTCAAGTCAGCTTCTTAAGAAGACCCTGTCGTCTGTCATATCTAATAACCATGGAGTACCTCAGGGTTTGGTTCTTGGCCCTCTTCTCTTCTCCATTTACACAACCTGACTGGGCCCAATCATAAAGATACACTGCTAGCTCTGCTTTGCGCTACTGCTGGCCTACTCCTGCTGTGCAGCTACGCCTGTCATTCCAGCCTTACAAAATTCCAGTCAATATATCGGACATTGTGTGTCTCCATTTCGGTCTTGATGAAGGATCATCACCTTGTGCTCAACCTTACTATAACAGAACTCCTTGTTTTCCCAGCCACAACATCACCATACAGCTAGGCTCAACAATTAACTGACTAACTTTTCTGACCACATCTCAACAATGTCCTAGTCATGCTGTGTCATGCGTTCCACTGCAGTGCTCTGTTGGCATGATTGAACCTCTACAGATGACGATGGTGCATCTGGTCTTCAACCAACTCATCAATCAACTTTGATCTTGTTCCACTGGCTACCTGTAGAAGCAAACATCAAATTTGAGGCTCTGACAAGGCTCTGAGGACTTACACTACATCAGCACCCTCATACTTCAAAGCTTTCTTGAAAGTCTATGTACAATTCTCTGCAGGCAGTAAGTGAATGATGTGTGATGTCTACTAGAACCTTCACGCCCACTATCCCTCCTGACCAACATATGTTTCAAAGATTTCTCAATGTTTACAATTGCTCACTGGGTTTACCAGCTTGTTCAAATGGTATTGTAATAGATTTTGGTGGATCTGTGTAGAGCAAAGAAACCAGATCTTAATGAGGCCTAAATGGCCAGTTGGGTAAGTGTTGCACGTAAGTGTTTATGCTTTTAAAAATGAACATTTGTGAAACTTTCAACTTTTGTTGCATTGCTTTTGAATGTAGGCATTTGTTGACCACTGACAGATGGGTCCAGTTGTGCTTCCAGAAATGGACTTCACAGTAGTCTGAATTGATTTCTAACTCACCTGGCTCTTTCCACACCCATCAGCTAAATGTTGCGTCAGAACGCCCTATAGGGTGTACATGCTAATTTAACAGGTGCTTGTATTTAGTTTTTGTAACTAAACAAAAACTAAATTGTAACTTTTTACAGGGCAGTTCTCTTGGAGTAACCAGTGGTGCTAGTTCATGATTAAATCTTTCCTAGGCTTATACCAGAAACCTTCCATTTAATAATAATAATAATAATAATAATAATGTTACATTTATATAGCGCTTTTCTAGGTATTCAAAGCACTTTACATATAGAACTGGGGAATCTCCTCAACCACCACCAATGTGCAGCATCCACCTGGCTGATGCGACAGCAGCCATATTGCGCCAATACACCCACCACACATCAGCTTATTGGTGGAGAGTAGACAGAGTGATGAAGCAAATCAGTATATGGGGATGAGGCCAACGGGCAAACAACGGGCTTTGAGCTTTAGCAACAACACAAACACGATAGGTTATTTTTTGAAAATTGTACTTTGTTCCCATCAACATACGTACATTGTCCTTGATCCCGTGGTCAGCTGTTGAGGTAAATATTAGTGAGGAGAAAGTTAGTTTACTCTTGTGGGATAACCATGAACTATCACACACACTCAAGGCCAGATCATCTAGCTAAACACACACACACACACTGACACAGAATTAAATATTAGGTTGTTCTGTTTTTGTTGTGCTCTGACTGATATGTGCCATCTGTGCCAACATTTTCAAAATTAGTTTTTTTTTTTTTTTATTTTAATTTTTTTCAAAAATCAATTAAAGATAGGAGCACAAATCTCAGACTGTAAAAGTGGCCGGAGGCGTACGTCAATACCTCAACATGAGCAGAGACCTGCGGGGGCTGTGAAGTGACAGTCGCTGTTGCCTGGGGAACCAGGTGATGTCCGTGACCCGCTGCGTGAATCAGAGTCCAAAATCCTTCTGTAAGAGGATCAGCTGTTTTATCAGGTGAAGAGCATGATGGAGAACATGAGATCATGAGACTCTTATTGCGATTAAAATGTTTGCCTGTTTCTCTTTGCCTGTCTCGCTAGTCACGGCCGAATGGAAATCCTGAAGGTCAGGTGCGTGGCCATGGTCGTCAGCGAGAATCCAACGATAACGGATGTTGACGTAGTTGCCTCATGAATCAAATCGCACAAGTAGATGATGTCGTTCTTATCGAAGGTCGTCATCTGGCCGTTAAAACGCTGCTCTCAGAGGAAAGATCATCGCTCAGGTCCCGTGAGCTGTCGCTCTCCAGAGATTCTCATTAGCTGAGCGTCAGCCATATGGAGCTCACACACACACGAGCCGAGCTTCTGTTGAGGTCAGCCTCATTTTCGTGTTAAACAAACACACTAGAACTGTGGAAGTCAGAGGGCACCTTTGGTCTACATCTTACTCTACTGATATTAGTTGGCTGATGTGAATACATCAAGTAAAGCACTTTTATTTCTATAGCTCTTTATACAGTACAGATCATTTTTTAAATCAGCTTTACAGTGATGCACAGGAAAATAACAGAATTGATGCACAAAACAAGACAACTTCAAATTCTACTGTAAAGCAGCTTTAAAAAGACAATAGTGTCAGTTATTCAGCTCAAATCAGTTTAATGTTGATTAAATTCAGTTCAATAAAAGTGTCGATGTTGCAAAAGGAAACTTTGCTGAATGGCACACAAACCCAGCCACTTGAAAACGTATTGTTGTCTTTCATTTGAAAACAGTCTTGTAGTGTTTGTGTTGCACATGATATTTGACAGACAGACAGCTGCGTGTGTCTCTCTCAGGTGTGTGTGAGCAGGTCACCTCTGGCAGGGCAGATTTTATGTTGTTGTGGCTGTTATAAAGTCGCTGTGCTGTGAAAATAGCTTGAAACATTCTCATAGCCCACCATTAAATTAATGCTGTGTGAAAGGTCACGCTGCTCTCACACAAGTGTGTGTGTGTGAGTGTGTGTGTGTTAAAACCAATCCTTCAGTCTTTAAGAGCAGCTAGGATATAAGCAGCACCAGAAAATTAGCGAAGCAATTACTTCAAACTGAAAGAAATGACTGAATGCAATTGCATAAGAGACTCAAATATTAAAACCAAGTGGCATTTATTTCCCATTATTATATTGTAATAGTTAGAAACGAACTGTCAGCATATCTAGTTCCTATTGATTGTAAACTACTTGTTTAATTTAAAACCCTGTTTTTATTTTATTTAAAAAAAATTCTGTGAGTCCGCAGCAAACGTGACGTGAGAATGTTTCATGTGTGATTCATCTGTAACCGCAGTCATAAATGACATGTGTCCCTCAGACGCACCTGAGCGTAAAGTGGGTGGCACCTGCGCTGGTCCTGTTTTTAGCTAAATTTTTAGCATGTTTAGGTCAAATATCTCCAAGCAGCTTGTCATATACTCCCAAAACGTCACAAGTACCGTTACTTCAGTACCAAGGCATCTGTGATAAACACTTGTCAGCATCAGATGCACTTTTGGGAGCATTTTGCGAACATTAATAACGTTATTGTTGTGTTGTTTTAACTGTGTGTGTGGAGTGTGGTAAAGTGCTGTTGTCTGTTTTAATCTGCTGTTCTGACGGTTAAAGTGTCTGTTTGAAGCGGCGGACAAAAATAACCATCCAATGAAATCACAGCAGCAAATGGCCCCACACAACCTGAACCCTCGACCAGACCCTCAAACCCTCTCTCTGAGATAAAGACACAGACAGACAGACAAACAGACAGACAGGAGGGTATTGTGAAATACTCATTTGTTCCCAGGGTTCATTCAAACACACTGAATGCTCAGATTTGTTTAACACACCCTCTCATGATGCTCATCTGCGGGCAATATCTACGGTTAGGGTCTGGAACTATTAAGAAATTATTTTTATTTTATATATTGTTTATTTGATTTGATTTTCTATTTTTAATTTTAATTTTAATTCCCAATCCTGTTGTTAATATTTTGAACAAATACAGCTTGTGTTTATGTATGTTTGTACAGTACTGATTAAAAGTTTGGAAAAAGTTGAATGTTTTTGAAAGAAGTCTTGGTCACACTTTAGATTAGGTCCATTCTCACTATTAACTAACTATTAACTATATGACTTTTCCGTCACTAAACTCCTAATTACTGCTTATTAATAGTTAGTAAAAGTAGTTAAGTTTAGGCATTGGGATATGAATAAGGGATGTAGAATATGCAGAATAATGCATTAATATGTGCTTTATAAGTGCTTCTATTAGAATGATTTCTAAAGGATCATGTTACACGAAAGACTAACAATGGCTGATGAAATTTCAGCCTTGCGCACAGAAATAAATGATTATTTAAAGTATATTAAATTGTGTATTTTTCTGTATTTTTGATCAAATGCAGCCTTGAAGAGCATAAGAGACTTCTTTTAAAAATATTAAAATAGTAATGTTTCCAAACTTTTGACCTGTAATGAATGAATGAATTGTTTTTGCTTCTAATATAAACTGGTGTGCAGTTTATTGTAAATTAAAGGAAATATATATAATATACAAACCCGATTCCAAAAAGTTGGGACACTGTACAAATTGTGAATAAAAACAGAATGCAATGATGTGGAAGTTTCAAATTTCAAATTTTTATTCAGAATACAACATAGATGACATATCAAATGTTTAAACTGAGAAAATGTATAATTTTAAGGGAAAAATAAGTTGATTTTAAATTTCATGGCATCAACACATCTCAAAAAAGTTGGGACAAGGCCATGTTTCCCACTGTGTGGCATCCCCTCTTCTTTTATAACAGTCTGCAAACATCTGGGGACTGAGGAGACAAGTTGCTCAAGTTTAGGAATAGGAATGTTATCCCATTCACGTCTAATACAGGCTTCTAGTTGCTCAACTGTCTTAGGTCTTCTTTGTCGCGTCTTCCTCTTTATGATGCGCCAAATGTTTTCTATGGGTGAAAGATCTGGACTGCAGGCTGGCCATTTCAGTACCCGGATCCTTCTTCTACGCAGCCATGATGTGTAATTGATGCAGTATGTGGTCTGGCATTGTCATGTTGGAAAATGCAAGGTCTTCCCTGAAAGAGACAACGTCTGGATGGGAGCATATGTTGTTCTAGAACTTGGATATACCTTTCAGCATTGATGGTGCCTTTCCAGATGTGTAAGCTGCCCATGCCACACGCACTCATGCAACCCCATACCATCAGAGATGCAGGCTTCTGAACTGAGCGCTGATAACAACTTGGGTTGTCCTTGTCCTCTTTAGTCCAGATGACATGGCGTCCCAGTTTTCCAAAAAGAACTTCAAATTTTGATTGGTCTGACCACAGAACAGTTTTCCACTTTGCCACAGTCCATTTTAAATGAGCCTTGGCCCAGAGAAAACGCCTGCACTCCTGGATCATGTTTAGATATGGCTTCTTTTTTGACCTATAGAGTTTTAGCCGGCAATGGCGAATGGCACGGTGGATTGTGTTCACCAACAATGTTTTCTGGAAGTATTCCTGAGCCCATGTTGTGATTTCCATTACAGTAGCACTCCTGTATGTTATGCAGTGCTGTCTAAGGGCCCGAAGATCATGGGCATCCAGTATGGTTTTCCGGCCTTGACCCTTATGCACAGAGATTGTTCCAGATTCTCTGAATCTTTGGATGATATTATACACTGTAGATGATGATAACATCAAACTCTTTGCAATTTTTCTCTGAGAAACTCCTTTCTGATATTGCTCCACTATTATTCGCCACAGCATTGGGGGAATTGGTGATCCTCTGCCCATCTTGACTTCTGAGAGACACTGCCACTCTGAAAGGCTCTTTTTATACCCAATCATGTTGCCAATTGACCTAATAAGTTACAAATTGGTCCTCCAGCTGTTCCTTATATGTACATTTAACTTTTCCGGCCTCTTATTGCTACCTGTCCCAACTTTTTTGGAATGTGTAGCTCTCATGAAATCCAAAATGAGCCAATATTTGGCATGACATTTCAAAATGTCTCATTTTCAACATTTAATATGTTATCTATATTCTATTGTGAATAAAATATAAGTTTATGCGATTTGTAAATTATTGCATTCCTTTTTTATTCACAATTTCTACAGTGTCCCAACTTTTTTGGAATCAGGTTTGTATACAATATCAATAACTTTGCTGACAGTGTTGATTGGTTGGGTTTGATGAATGAAGTCAGCATTACAATATGTGTAAAATTGAGAAAATGGTGTGAGATTATTTACTTGACTTCCCATAAACAGACATTTTATGTATTTAACTGTAGCTATGATCGTCTTCATGCTATGATATAATGTTAGATATACTGTATGATAATCCTCACAATAATAATAATAAAAAAAAAAAAACGAGGTTTGTGTGTTTCATCCTGAAGTATTTGTGATATTGGTAGGTTAACAGCATCTTTAAAGCACAGTGGTTTCTGAGCAGAAGCACATTTGACAGACTGTGATCATGAAAGCGTTTCTGACAGACAGCAAATACAAGCTGCTCATGCAAGAGAAATTGAACGTGTCACTCGCTTTGGAAGAAGAGTAAAGACAGAAATGGTTTCTGATAGACAGAGACTGTTTCTCTAGTTCTGAAACACTCAAATGATCTACTGCATCACACTCAGAGCTCACCGTATCCCACAATGCAGTTCAAACAACCGCCCCTTTCCAGTGTGATGAATGAAGCGGAAGTAACGACAGCAGTATCATGCAGTGCATGTTCTGAGTGAAATAGAAACAGAAAACATTTCAAATTGTAGTTTACTACAGTGTCATATGACCTCATTACGTACAAAAATCTCTCCTGGCAGCCTGATCAAATAACCAAGAACAAAAGCACAGTTAATATCACTATCTGTGTGTTTTGTCACACTGGAAATGGAAGTTCACAAAAACTGATTTAATTGAGTGTATATAATCTGATGCACTGTGGGTTTCAGAGTGAAGCATGACAATGTGTGCATTTGTAGTTTGTTATAATCACATTTTAGAATGCTTTGTTAGACAATTACAGTCAGAAAAATCACAATTATGTTTTTTTTTTTTTTTTTTTCCACAAATCATGCAGTCCTACTGTACATGTACATACTGTACAGAATTACCCATTCACATTAGAAAAAAATAAAATAAAATGGCTGCAAAAGTGAAAGTCTGCCTCACTAATATGACTTTTTAGTGCATTTTCACATTAGAGCTCTGCTGTGGCATGAACAGTGCTTAATTTGAGCTGGATCGTGTTTACGGAAAATGTCAGATTTTGGATTTTGTGTTCCGGCATTTGTTTTTAAACAATCCGGCATAAACAACTGCACTGCATAGTGTCGTGTGCGCAAACGAGAGGATCACAGTGAATAAAGTAAACTTTTTTTTCATAAGCAATGTGTAGGTTATGTGATATGAATAAAAATGTTAAATTGTAATTGAAATGATTAGCCTATAATTGCAGCTTCCATAGATAACAGTGTATGGAATTTGAATTTAACAAATTATAGGCTAATTGTATATTTTATATAGTACTCCATTTAAATGTCTGAAACCTAAAATAAACATCATGTGGTTGAAAACACTGAATAGTCGAGAGGTGTCTGTTCTGGCTCAGTGCCAGCCAAAATGCGAAAGCACGTTTGAATTTAGCAATGACACACTGAACGTTCTTATCACCGGTGTGATCGTACGCATCAAAGGGTTAAATCAATCCCGTTGCCAAATTGAAACTGACGAGGCACAAATCAGATCTGAGGGGGCAATGACTAATTGTGCCCCCCCTCGTCTCAACACGAAATACGTGACAGAATAATACACTAGGCTGTAGTTAGGGCCGTGCAGAAACTTGAGAACGATGCTCTTACATTGTATGTTCTGGGAAATCTGAAGTTGTATGGGCAGTGTCGGTCACAGCGCCTTTTAATTGTTTTTGATCCGGCTATGATTAATTTACAAATTAAGAGTTTGGTGTTTTTCTGGATCAGACCAAACACACAGCTGCCGTTCAGTGTTCTTCGGTTTTACTCTTTCACAGCCTCATGTGTCACATTAAAACAGTGCGATTACGGGGAGAACATGTGTCGTCATATTTGAGCAGCAGCATCTCTGTTTTAAGCAAAAAAGCAATTTCTCTGTTCTTGTGGTGATGTGCAGCGTGAGCTCTTAAGCGGGATTTACTGTCGACCCCAAACGCCATTAGAGCAGATTCACTGACAGCCGCATCTTTGATGTCGTATTCCATGGCGGCACGGCGCGTGTACAGATAACTGTATGACACCCGTCCTGACAGCCGCAGAAGATACGATTTTACGTATTTACATGCTGAGAAAACTGCGCTTTGAAGTACAGAGAGACAGAGAGAGAGAGAGAGAGACAGGCGGTGGGTGTTGGCAGTCGTTGGCAGATATTTTGGATCGCTCAGTAAAATCCCTCTGGTCGTCGTGGTGACACCCTGCTCACAGATCCAATTATAGACAGAGACTATGGGATACGTATGTCACATCCTGCATTAACCGGCTTGCCTCATCCCTAATGAGAGATGGACACCACGATAACCCATTATACTAGGGCTGTGCCATTATTGTTATTGCTAACTAAAACTATTGAACTTTGTTTTTATTATTTGAAATAAAATATAAATCTTAAATTAACAAACTTAAACATTTGAACAACTAACTGAAATAAGTTTAGATGCTAAAATCACTAAAACTAAAATAAAAATGAATTAAACATATATATGTAACAAAATATTTATGCTGGAATAAAAAAGTACTTGTAATTCAGTTACCTATTTTTCACAAAATGGCAGTGTGTGTGTGTGTGTGTGTGTGTGTGTGTATATATATTTTTTTCTGATTTAATTAAGGTTTTCATAAATTTATGAAACCCCTGCAGTTCCTTCCTAAGCCCTAGTTAGAGAAACCCTGGCATAATGCACTTCATGTTGTTGATAACAATTATATATATATATATATATATATATATATATATATATATATATATATATATATATATATATATATATATATATATATATATATATATATATATATATAGGTGCTGGTCATATAATTAGAATATCATCAAAAAGTTGATTTATTTCACTAATTCCATTCAAAAAGTTAAACTTGTATATTATATTAATTAATTAATTCATATCAATTCATCATTATCACAGAGTGATATATTTCAAATGTTTATTTCATTTAATTTTGATGATTATAACTGACAACTAAGGAAAATCCCAAATTCAGTATCTCAGAAAATTTGAATATTGCTTAAGACCAATACAAAGAAAGGATTTTTAGAAGTCTCGGCCAACTGAAAAGTATGAACATGAAAAGTATGAGCATGTACAGCACTCAATACTTAGCTGGGGCTCCTTTTGCCTGAATTACTGCAGCAATGCGGCATGGCATGGAGTCGATCAGTCTGTGGCACTGCTCAGGTGTTATGAGAGCCCAGGTTGCTCTGATAGTGGGCTTCAGCTCTTCTGCATTGTTGGGTCTGGCATATCGCATCTTCCTCTTCACAATACCCCATAGATTTTCTATGGGGTTAAGGTCAGGCGAGTTTGCTGGCCAATTAAGAACAGGGATACCATGGTCCTTAAACCAGGTGCTGGTTGCTTTGGCACTGTGTGCAGGTGCTAAGTCATGTTGGAAAATGAAATCTGCATCTCCATAAAGTTGGTCAGCAGCAGGAAGCATGAAGTGCACTAAAACTTCCTGGTGTACGGCTGTGTTGACCTTGGACCTCAGAAAACACAGTGGACCAACACCAGCAGATGACATGACACCCCAAACCATCACTGACTGTGGAAACTTTACACTGGACCTCAAGCAACGTGGATTGTGTGCCTCTCCTCTCTTCCTCCAGACTCTGGGACCCTGATTTCCAAAGGAAATGCAAAATTTACTTTCATCAGAGAACATAACTTTGGACCACTCAGCAGCAGTCCAGTCCTTTTTGTCTTTAGCCCAGGCGAGACGCTTCTGATGCTGTCTGTTGTTCAAGAGTGGCTTGACACAAGGAATGCGACAGCTGAAACCCATGTCTTGCATACGTCTGTGCGTAGTGGTTCTTGAAGCACTGACTCCAGCTGCAGTCCACTCTTTGTGAATCTCCCCCACATTTTTGAATGGGTTTTGTTTCACAATCCTCTCCAGGGTGCGGTTATCCCTATTGCTTGTACACTTTTTTTCTACCACATCTTTTCCTTCCCTTCGCCTCTCTATTAATGTGCTTGGACACAGAGCTCTGTGAACAGCCAGCCTCTTTTACAATGACCTTTTGTGTCTTGCCCTCCTTGTGCAAGGTGTCAATGGTCGTCTTTTGGACAGCTGTCAGGTCAGCAGTCTTCCCCATGATTGTGTAGCCTACAGAACTAGACTGAGAGACCATTTAAAGGCCTTTGCAGGTGTTTTGAGTTAATTAGCTGTTTAGAGTGTGGCACCAGGTCTCTTCAATATTGAACATTTTCACAATATTCAAATTTTCTAAGATACTGAATTTGGGATTTTCCTTAGTTATCAGTTATAATCATCAAAATTAAAAGAAATAAACATTTGAAATATAACTTGTCAATAATATACAAGTTTCACTTTTTGAATGGAATTAGTGAAATAAATCAACTTTTTGATGATATTCTAATTATATGACCAGCACCTGTGTGTGTGTGTGTGTGTGTGTGTGTGTGTGTGTGTATATATTTATTTATTTATTTATTTATTCATTCATTCATTCATTCATTCATTCAGTGACACTTTAGAATAATGGTCATTTGTTAACATTAGTTAATGTATTAACTAACATGAACTAACCATGAGCAGTTCATTTGTTACTGTATTTGTTCATCTTTGTTAACGTTAGTTGATAAAAATACAGCTGTTCATGGTTTGTTCATGTTAGTTCACAGTGCATTAACTAATGTTAACAAGATTTTAATAATGCATTAGTAAATGTTGAAATTAACATTAACAAAGATAAATAAATGCTTTAAGGGCAGTTCATTATTAGTTCATGTTAACTAATGTAGTTAACTAATGACCATTATTCTAAAGTGTTACCGTTTTTCTTTTTATTTGTATTTTTATCTATTCTATTCTATTCTATTCTATTCTATTATTCTATTATATTATTCAAATCAATGTTATAAACAGGTTACGTCTAAAGTAATCTAAAAGTAATCAAAGTAGTCCAATTATTACCTACACCTTTGTAATGTAATATATTACATATTATATATCCTGCTCACAGACTTTTTATTTTTATTTTTTTATAAGTGATCTGCTGCAGTGCATGTCAAATATTTCACTATTTTTACCTTGACACAGCTTCAGTCATGTCACTCACTGGTGTTTTTAAGCGGCCTGAATGTATTTGAATTTAATTGCTTGTGTCTCTTACATCAGCGAGGCAGACTATAATTTTTATACAGCTTTTAAATATGTATTACGTTCCTAATAAAGTTACAGGACAAATGTTCATTCTGCAGTTTTTATTGCATTTGGAGCCTGGCGAGTGTTAATTTTGGACTCTGGGATTCATTTACCGTCTGCTCTATTAATGACACATAAGCTGCTCTCAGATCATGATGTAAATCTCTTAAAATAAATGGCATTTCTTATCTCATTGCGCTGATGTTCTGACAGAGACATCCTGCTGCTCATTTCCATCACAACCGTATGCAAACTTATCTGGAAAGAATTAAATTAAATAATTATGCTTGGTGTTTAATGCTTGGCACAGATTCCTAATCATGAATAATAATAAAAATAAATAAATAAATAAATTAAAAAAAAAAATATATATATATATATATATATATATATATATATATATATATATATATATATATATATATATATATAATATATCATATAAGGATGCTTGTTTCCACCATGGAATAAAAAATAAAAATTGTTTAATTTTTTTTTTCTTTTCTTTAAATTACTTAGATATACTCACAATTCTGACTATTTATTGTAACTCAGTGTTTATAACTCATAACTATGACTATTTTTTCTCACAATTGCAAGTTTATAACTCACAATTATGACTTTATATTTTAGATATATTAAGATTAAGATTGTTTAATAAAATATAAACTGGCAATAGTGTGAAGTCAGAATTTTAAGATAAAAAGTTGCAATTAACTTTTTTTGTTTTTGTGTTATTTATTTATTTTGTTTTGTTTCATGTTGGAAACAAGCTTCCATAATACATAAAAATACCACAAAAAAGGAAAAAATAAAATAAATATGCATTAATAAATTCTGGGACAAATATTGGCAAATGTAACTTTTTAAGTACTTTTAAAAAAATGGAACAATTATTAGAGGCGTTTTATATTAATGTGTTTATATTATTCATATTAATGATCCTCTGCTCTCTTGCGACAGCAGCAGGCTCCTGTGTTCATGGGATTATCTTCACATCTTTCCTCTGTTCATTTGATTGCATTTATTTTTTCATTTACTGCTGTGTTGTATAACCATGTCCCGGCACAAGAGTGGCACACAAATTCCAACCTCCGTTCAATAATCCGTTGTGTAACCATTTCTCTTCCCGCTTTCTCTCTTTCAGCGCCACCAAAGTTCTTACGAACCCCGAATGATCAGACGGGTGTTCAGGGCGGTGTTGCCTCCTTTATCTGCCAGGCCACAGGTGAACCACGGCCCAAGATTGTGTGGAACAAGAAGGGGAAGAGAGTCAGCAACCAGCGTTTTGAGGTATTAGGTCTATTGTTCTGATGTAAAATGCTCGACAAGTGAATGCTAACGATACCCACGACCCCATTGACCACACCCTCCACTTCAGCCACACTCAGCCATTAGCATATTCTCCCACCACTAACATGCATGATTGCTGGGCCGGATTCACAAGAATCTTCAACAAAATTTAAGAAAGTTCTTAAAATAAATCCTGAGAAACTTATAATAATGTTATTATTAGTGCAATTCTTAAAAACACAATCTCAAATATTTTCTTAAGATTATCTTATTGATTATCTGCATTGTTGTTATCTGAAACAAAACAAAAACAAAAAAAAACATGCACAATATTTTTGTCTCTACTGGCTTGGAATGCTGTAAAAAAAAAAAATAATACAAAAAAAAAAAAAAAAAAATAGGTTCATATACATGTCAGTATAAAATTAATTTTTATGTATTTATTTTTATTATTATTATTGTTGTTGTCAAGTCACCTTTATTTATATAGCGCTTTTAACAAGTCCAATTGTTTCAAAGCAGCTTCACATTGTTAACAGGAAAATAATGCAACAGAATTTGTACAGCCGTTCTGGTGAAACGGTGATGTTATCCAGCTAATTTCAAGATTCAAGATTCAAGAGTTTTATTTGTCACAACCAGCAGTGAAATGTAAACAGGTCCGCTCCAAAACACAAGGAGGAAATTATAATAGAAATAGAATAAAAAAGTACTATATATATATATTAGTCAAGTAGAAAAAAAATAAAAATAAAGAAGTGGAATAAAATAAAATAAGTGAAATAAACTGTGCAGTGAGTAAACTGTAGACTTATAAATATGTGGTTAACAGAAATGTACAAAGAAGTATAATGTGCAAACAGGTTTATAACAGGTTGTTTTACAGTAACAACGAGAACAGAAAAAGTGCAGTGCAATGTCAGTGTATCGATGGTCACGTGATGTTAAGTGACTGAGTTCAGGAGTCTGATTAGAAGATTGGAGTCGTCACGCTGAAGACGGGTTTAATGAGGATGTCGTGTCGATGCGGCATTTACGGGGGGAGTTTATTTGACACGCTCTCTACAGACATTTCAGGGATGCGTTGGTCATGTCCAGGCGCAGGTCCACCATCTGATCTGGATAAGGCTCGGATCCGGCTGACTGCCGGATGTAAAAATTAAACTCCCCCCGTAAATACTGCATCGACACAACATCCTCATTAAACCCGTCTTCGGCGTGACGACTCCAATCTTTCAAATAATCTTACGAATATCTATTTACCTAATATGACTTAAGACCTGCAATGTTGCCAGAATTATAATCATACACTGTTTGTTTGTCGGCCAGAGGAGAACTGGCACCCCGACTGAGCCTGGTTTCTCCCAAGGTATTTTTCTCCATTCTGACCCTGAAGGAGTTTTGGTTCCTTGCCACCGTTGCCTCTGGCTTTTGGCTTGCTCAGTTGGGGACACCTAAATTTCATCTATATTACCGATCTGCCCGCATTGACACTATATGATACTTGAAATTAGCTGGATAACATCACCGTTTCACCAGAACGGCTGTACAAATTCTGTTGCATTATTTTCCTGTTAACAATGTGAAGCTGCTTTGAAACAATTGGACTTGTTAAAAGCGCTATATTTATAAATAAAGGTGATTTGATTTGATTTTGATTTGCAGTAAACTTCGGGATAAACAGAGAGACTAACATTAGCGTAGATGCCATTCTTATGATGTAACGAGTACATCAGGTGTTATGGGAAGTGTTCTCGGTTCTGACCTAGTTAATGCAGCCTAACAATCATTTACTGATTTGAATAATAGAAATTGATAATGTTTTATGTGTAAGCCATAGTAAAGAGATGCGTTTTTAGTCTAGATTTAAACTGACAGAGTGTGTCTGCTTCCTGAACAATGCTAGGAAGACTGTTCCAGAGTTTAGGCGCTAAATAGGAAAAGGATCGACCGCCTGCAGTTGATTTTGATATTCTAGGTATTATCAACTGGCCAGAATTTTGAGACCGCAATAGACGTGATGGGGTATAATGCGTTAAGAGATCGCTCAAGTACTGGGGAGCTAAACCATTTAGTGCTTTGTAAGTAGTAAGCAAGATTTTAAAATTTATACAATGTTTAATAGGGAGCCAGTGCAGTGTTGACAGAACCGGGCTGATATGGTCATACTTCCTGGTTCTAGTAAGCTCGAGCAGCTGCGTTTTGACCAGCTGGAGTTTGTTTATTAAGCGACCAGGGCAACCACCCAGTAAAGCATTACAATAATCTAGCCTTGAGGTCATGAACGCATGAATTAACTGTTCAGCATTTTGCATTGAAAGGATGTGCCGTAATTTAGATATATTTTTAAGATGGTAGAATGCAGTTTTACAAATGTTAGAAACGTGGCTTTCAAATGGAAGATTGGTATCAAAGAGCACACCCAGGTTCCTAATTGACGACGAGGACTTGACAGAGCAGCCATCGAGTGTTAGACAGTAATCTAAGTTACTACTTGCTTTTTTTGTCCAATAATTAAAAATAATTTTTTCTGAATTAAGTTGCAGGAAATTACTAGACATCCAATGTTTATTTATTGTTATAACATTATTTGCATTATTTGTGTTAAAAGCAATGATACATTTTTTTTTTTTTTTTGGCGAAAACAAAATATTATTTTCTTAAATATTTTTTTAAGTTAAAAAGAAGAATTTTTTTTTAATTTATTACTAAAGCTAAATCCAAAAACAAAAACCAAAAAAAAAAAAATTTCATTACTTGGGAAAAAAGAATATTAAATAAAATATAAAAATCATATTTTTCAGCTAGATAAAAAAAAAAAAAAAAAAAAATTATGTAGTTTATGTACTAAAATAACAACTAAAACAAATATAAAAATTCATAAAAAAATGACATAGATATTAGAAAAAAAGAAAAAATGACAAACAAACAATTTTCAAAAATAAAATGAAATGGAAAATACAAAAATAAAAACAAATTTGTTTATATATATATATATATATATATATATATATATATATATATATATATATATATATATATATATATATATATATATATATATATATATATATATAGAATCCAGCTCTTGATCTCAATAGCACGAGATCATAAAAGGACCTTCATTTGAAGAAATGACGGATCAGATTCTAGTCAAGCGTATGCTTTGCATTTGTAAAATGCACTTTGTTCCCAAAAGTTTGTTGCTTTTTTATCTCCTTTCTTTTGAGCGTCTCATTTGCTTCTCAGTGCATGTTCTCCGGTCTCACGTGGCTGAATCCTGTATGATTATTTATCTGTTTTTGGATCGCCACCTCAGCTCAGCATGATAAACGCATCGCAGCTGAACACTGATAAGATTTTTATTAATTTCTGCGTCATCTTGCTGCTCTACCATCTTCCCTCTTCTGTTCGGCTAACATGTGGCCACTAATCTATGGACGCTTATCGGCTGATATGGCGCCTTTTCGCCTGCAGAAACGAAATCTTATCAACGTTCATTACAATGCTATACACTACTAACATGCCAACTAATATGCTAACCTTCGATACGCAACAAAGCGTCTCCGCCTTCACCCTCACCCATGCAACTTAACTCATTACTACTATCTTTATAAACATTCGTTTAATGCTCAGTTTCTACTTGGCTTCGTTAGCCAACAGCTGCATGCGTGAGCGCGTGGTCATACCCGCATTTCTTTGCGTGAAAAGTGACAGTGAAAGAAAAGACGCAGAGTATGACCACTGATGTATTTAAGTCTGTAAAACGGAGAACCCGTCCTGGTTGTTTCTGTCAGAAGTGAGTATACATCTCCCCAATTGCCACCAACTAAAACTGTCTGTGAGCGTCTTGTGTCCCGTCCGTCTGGCGTCAGTCGGTGTCGTCGAGGCTAATCGACTGTCTACTGTTGTTTTTTCTAATGACGTTTGTACCTGTGACGTCACATCTCCATTCTCGTTTCATGTTTCATACGATCAGCTTTAAGAGTGGGCCAGATCACGCTAGCTGAAAGTTGCACGGCCATCCCATTCTTAAAGCCACCAGGTTTATTTGTTTATTTGTGAAATGTCTGGTTGAAGAATTTGCATTGCCTTTAAACATTCACTGAGCATTTTACACAAATCAAACATGTGGTAACATATTTCTGCCCAGTGCATTACAAGCATGTTGTCCTTCTCAAAAGCCCTTATCATAACCTGTATAAATGACTTATCGTGTCAATTTAAAATTCTCCCACGGTCTGTGAAGAGGTGCAGGACAATGTCATCCCACCAGTCCTTGCTTCAAATTCTCATCTACACACGCCTCCTTTTGGGCACAGGAAGGGGCGTTTTTACTGCTTGATAAATATTAGTCATCATGGCACAAATCTTCATGTGCTCGTCGTCTGCTAATTATGACCCGAAATAGATAATTATTTAGTCTTCTTTTTAAAATAAAAAGAAAAGGAGGATGGTTAGTATGTGCCAATGTCGGGAAATTGTATATTCCTGTGTTCACATCAAAAGATCAATTCCGATTTGAAGCTTGTGACATAAACACACACATCAGTCCAATCATTTTATCTAACATTCATGTAATCATTTGTGTGAATGTTCAGAATCATCAATCAAAATAATTTTATTCAGACTGAAACAAAAGATGTCAATGTAAATGTAGCTACTGATGCTGATGGCAAATTTCAGCTGTCTCATCCACAGCTTTGGCCTCTTGTTCTTATTTATTCTACAAATCATGTTGTTTGTGGACATGTCAAGAATGAGCAATGTGCACGAGTTTAACCGAATCACAGGATCGTATCTACAGTCTCGTTATCGATTCATCTAGTGCATAATTAGTTGTATAAAGTGCAGAGCTTGCGCTTCTGCTTACATTTTTATTTGGAATAACATGCACTCATGAATTGTGCAAGACATTCTGTCTTCCCTTACAAAAACATGTTTAAGTGTGCTATATTAGTATACTAATTTTAAACTAAAAATCAAAGAGTGTTATGTGTTTATGTACTTATCAGAGACATACTTAACAAATTTACACTTATACTGACAAGTATACAGAAAAGTCTAAGTACATTTACCCAATGCCTTACTGAATAATTTTCTAAGCATAAATTGAACTTTAGGTTGCACTTTATTTTAAGGTGTCATTGTTACAGTGTAATTATACACTGATCAGGCATAACATTAGGACCATCTTCCTTATATTGTGTTGGCCCTGACCCGTCGAGACCCGCTGATGGTCTCCAGGTGCTGTGGTATCTGGCACCAAGATGTTAGCAGCAGATCCTTTAAGTCCTGTAAGTTGCGAGGCGGGGCTTCCATGGATCGGACTTGTTTGTTCAGCACATCCCACAGATGCTCGATTGGATTGAGATCTGGGGAATTTGGAGGCCAAATCAACACATCAAACTCGTTGTTGTGCTCCTCAAACCATTCCTGAACCATTTTTGCTTTGTGGCAGAGTGCATTATCCTGCTGAAAGAGGCCACAGCCACCAGAGAATACCGTTTCCATGAAAGGGTGTACATGGTCTGCAACAGTGCTTAGATAGGTGGTACATGTCAAAGTAACATCCGCATGGATGGCAGGACCCAAGGTTTCCCAGCAGAACATTGCACAAAGCTTCACACTGCTTGCCTTCTTCTCATATGTTCCCCAGGTAAGCAACACACACACACACCCGGCCATCCACGTGATGTAAAAGAAAACGTGATTCATTAGACCAGGCCATTTCTTCCATTGTTTCATGGTGCTCACGTGCCCACTGTTGTCTCTTTCAGCAGTGGAAAGGGGTCAGTATGGGCACCCTGACTGGTCTGTGACCATGCGCAACAAACTGCGATGCACTGTGTATTCTGACACCTTTCTATCAGAACCAGCATTAACTTCTTGAGCAATTTGAGCTACAGTAGCTCGTCTGTTTTATCGGACCACACAGGCCAGCCTTCGCTCCCCCTGTGCATCAGTGAGCCTTGACAGCCCATGATCCTGTCGCCGGTTCACCACTGTTTCCTTCCTTGGACCACTTTTGATAAATACTGACCACTGCAGACCGGGAACACCCCACAAGAGCTGCAGTTTTGGAGATGCTCTGACCCAGTCATCTAGCCATCACAATTTAGCCCTTGTCAAACTCGCTCAAATCCTTACACTTGCCCAGTTTTCCTCCTCCTAACACATCAACTTTGAGGACAAAATGTTCACTGGATGCCTAATATATTGCACATGCATCAGTCTGTGTATTACTTGCCATTGTTAAAATTGGCATGTGCATCATAACAAACATGTATTAGTTGTTTGCAGTTTAAATTATTTTAATGGATTTGCAGAGTCATACATTTTGATGGACAATTTCAGATAGACAATTCAACATTTACCTGAACTTTAGCAACAAGTTTATTAAAACAATCACATTTAACTTGTACTGTCAGTTGGACAAATAAATATTTACTTGAAGCTTTGCTTCAAATTTACTAAAACTTCAGATTAAAATTTTTGGACAAATCACTGAGTATCTGAAATTAGTGTGGGTTCTCTAGTAAAGTGCAGGTGTAATGTGTAAGCAAAAGCTCCACCATAACAACAATATAAATGTACAGTGAGACATTTAAGATTATTTACAAGTCATTACTTTTACAATTAATTTGAATGGAATTTCAAAAATATATACTGATATATTTAGTAATATTTATTTATTTATTTTTAATTCTAGTAGTTATCACCAAGTCAATTGCAATTTCAAGAGTGAAACACATTTATATGTAGATGTCACTTCCAAAACTTTGCAGCGTGTAATTGGCTGCCATTCCTCCTAGCAGCATGAAAAGCAATACTTTTATTCAATGGATTTTAGCTATATAGCCTTGAAAGCACATAAGAGCGCTCACTTTAAAATCACTAAAAAGCTGTCACTCATCTCAGTTCACAATCTCACAATGTTCCATTAAAATCAGTAAAGTTGTCTACACTGCATAATGAATCTCTTACTTACATCTTGTCTTTGTTTGTTAATGAGAGGATTCGCAAAAGCGAGCAAAATGCAGCAGTTTGATCAAAAACGGTGACTGGATTCTAACTTAAACACCGGTGATTGGCCATTGCTTTCAAGAGATCAACAAACATGTCTGTGATTGGCCACATTTCTCACAGCTGCAAAAACATGCTGTAAATGAGAACATTTCACATTCTCCAGAGCGCAAACCTAAAAATGCAATGGAGTGTTTCGCCAATAATAGTATATTATTACAGTATCAACTGAGGGTGGTCTTGATAAAGTTTCAGGGTGCTTATATTTAATTTTTTATTTATTTATTTTTTACCCATGTTTTAATTTTTTAACAAAAAGGATTTGTGATCAAACTATAATTTGCGGACCCCCGGTTGAAGAACCTTGTTCTAAACAATAACATGGAGACGGAACTCCAAGCTTTGCTGACTTTGTTGTTGTTTTTAGCAGTCACTGTGCAGTTAAACGCTGCATTGTATGATATTGTAGCTGCCTACATGTGCAAGAGGCAAGCTATTATTAGAGCAATCGGCAACTGTTTACACTATGTGTGTGCCCAGTGTGCATGAATGGTCATGTGACTTGCATTTTCGGTGTGTAGTGTGGACTTTTCTGAAACGCAGTCAAAACGGCATTATGGACAAGGATCGTTTTTCATTTTAAAACGGCGTGTTAAAATGAAAACGCAGTAGTGTGAACAACTGTATACCTATAAGTTAATTTGTAGTGTAGTTCACAATATACTTGCAGTGCAAAAGAAAAACTTAATGTTGCACATGGCCTTGGCTTTGTAGACAACGCATCATTTTGAGCAAAGTTTTACCATCTAAGGCAGATCTTCATCATCGTAAAAAAATTATTTTGTGGCAGGGCAAAACTGACAGTGTTGAATCATTTAGCGTGACATGCTCACTGACAGCTGATGATTTCTTCTGACAGTGTCAATAGTAGCGTGCCAGTCCCGTTGCGGTGACCTTCAGATGAAGAAGCAAAAGGAGCACAGCTGCTGATGACTTGTTTGAGGGAACCATTCAGTCTATATAAAATGCAGCATAAATATCTTATTTACCATGTCTTATGTTATGATACCACTACCGAAATGACCTTGGAATAAAGACTGAGCAGTTCACAATTCTCTTTTTCAGGGAACATAATGCAGACATTAGTACAAGAGATTATTTGGGTTTGTCAAGGATGTCCACCCTTACAAAAATGAAGAATACTTTGTTCATTTTATTAGGTAAACTTAAGTTCATGTATATTTTATGTAGTTAAGTATACAAAATTCAGTGTGCTTGGGAACTATTTCAAAACTTCTGGGGACTAAATTGTCCCACTTTTTAGTTTATAAAAGTATGCTTTTAAGTGTGCTTTAAGAGTAACAGTAGTAAACATTTAGAACATAAAACATTTAACTTTTGTATTTCAACTATACTCCAAGTGAACATATAAGAATACTGTAAGTATACTAGCTGTTATAGCCCACTTTTTAGTTTATGAATGTACACTTTGAAGTACACTCAATAAACTATTTGTTTCATAATTAAAGCATGTTTTGTAAGTTTCCTTTAAATTAACTTGCTTAGCATCATACTCAAACTTAACTATTTTAACTTGCAAGTATACTATTATGTCCCTAATAGTATCCTAAGTATGTTATAACTGTACTTTTATATAACTGTATATTTCTCTAAGTACATAAAAAGGTACAAACCTGATTCCAAAAAAGTTAGGACCCTTTACAAATTGTGAATAAAAAAGTAATGCAACAATTTACTAATCTCATAAACTTAGATTTTATTCACAATAGAATATAGATAACCTTTATTGTTTCATTTTGGACTTCATGAGAGCTACACATTCCAAAAAAGTTGGGACAGGTAGCAAGAGGCCGGAAAAGTTAAATGTACATATAAGGAACAGCTGGAGGACCAATTTGCAACTTATTAGGTCAACTGGCAACATGATTGGGTATAAAAAGAGCCTCTCAGAGTGGCAGTGTCTCTCAGAAGTCAAGATGGACAGAGGATCACCAATTCCCCCAATGCTGCGGCCAAAAATAGTGGAGCAATATCAGAAAGGAGTTTCTCAGAGAAAAATTGCAAAGAGTTTGAAGTTATCATCATCTACAGTGCATAATATCATCCAACGATTCAGAGAATCTGGAACAACCTCTGTGCGTAAGGGTCAAGGCCGGAAAACCATACTGGATGTCAGTGAGTGCGTGTGGCATGGGCAGCTTACACATCTGGAAAGGCACCATCAATGCTGAAAGGTGTATTCAAGTTCTAGAACAACATATGCTCCCATCCAGACGTTGCCTCTTTCAGGGAAGACCTTGCATTTTCCAGCATGACAGTGCCAGACCACATACTGCATCAATTACACATCATGGCTGCGTAGAAGGATCCGGGTACTGAAATGGCCAGCCTGCAGTCCAGATCTTTCACCCATAGAAAACATTTGGTGCATCATAAAGAGGAAGATGCGACAAAGAAGACCCTAGACAGTTGAGCAACTAGAAGCCTGTATTAGACAAGAATGGGACAACATTCCTATTCCTAAACTTGAGCAACTTGTCTCCTCAGTCCCCAGACGTTTGCAGACTGTTATAAAAAGAAGAGGGGATGCCACACAGTGGTAAACATGACCTTATCCCAACTTTTTGCCATGAAATTTAAAATCAACTTATTTTTCCCTTAAAAATATACATTTGATATGTCATCTATGTTGTATTCTGAATAAAATATTGAAATTCGAAACTTCCACATCATTGCATTCTGTTTTTATTCACAATTTGTACAGTGTCCCAACTTTTTTGGAATCAGGTTTGTAGACTGAAAGTACTCTCTTGTTTTAGGTTTAAAATAAGCACACTTGAATAAAATAGCACACTTTTTGTAAGGGTAGTCAGTCTTGACCAGAGTCTCAGCTAAGATGTCTGACATAAAAGAGTCTCATATTGTATAAACTCACAAGAAACATAATTTAGGACACACACAAAAAAAAAAGAAAAAAAGAAAAAAAAAGAAAAATGGTTTGCACTGGGCTTCAGGATGGGAAACCACCAACATATCAGCAATTATAAATATTTCCCAGGGAACAAATCACAGCCCGGCCGAAGACCTTAACCAGACTTTCTGTGTTTCTATGTCCTGTGTTCGTACTGTTGCGTCAGGTTGAGTAAATGAAGATCTGTTGTCTGTCCAGAGCTCTTTGTCAGGTTGAAGTGTGTGTGTGTGTGTGTGTGTGTGTGTGTGTGTGTGTGTGTGTGTGTGTGTGTGTGTGTAAGCATGATTCTCCGTCGTCAGTCGTGAGCAAAAAAAAAACTCGCGTAACATATCTTGTCTCTCGCACCTGTAGGTTATAGAGTTCGATGATGGATCGGGCTCCGTGCTGAGAATCCAGCCACTGCGGACACCGCGCGATGAAGCCATTTACGAATGCGTCGCCTCCAACAGTGTTGGGGAGACGAGCGCCACGACACGACTCACTGTTTTACGTGGTAGGTCTATGACGAATAACACTAGCTAACCTTTACTCTCTCATTGCCTTCCAGCCATCACAGGTACGTGTTTTGTCTGTCTGTTCGTTTGGTCTGTTTGTATCTTTCTTCAGTGAGTACACTACTGGTAAAAATTTTTAAAGATTTTAAAAGATTTTTAAAATGTTTTTTTAGGCTTACCATGGCTTCATTTATTTGATGAAAAATACAGTAAAAACAATAATAATGTAAAAAAAATATATATATATATAAAATAACAGTTTTCTATTGTAATACATGTGAAAATGTTATTTATTCCTGTGTGTAATTCTGGTGATTCAGAATTGGATCCAAATGCAGTGTAAAATGTCTGTTAAAGGGGACATATTATGCCCCTTTTCACAAGATGTAATATAAATCTCTGGTGTACCCAGAGTGTGTATGTGAAGTTTCAGCTCAAAATACCCCACAGATCATTTATTATAACTTATCACATTTGCCCCTATTTGGGTGTGAGCAAAAACCGTGTTGTTTTTGTATGTCCCCTTAAATGCAAATGAGCTTCTGCTCCCAGCCCCCCTTCCAGAAGGCAGCGGATCTATTTTCTATACAAGCTTCGGATACTCTGTCAACAACAGAACAGGCAAATCTCACTCAGCCTAAATGTCAGAAATAACCAGTTGTGCAGTGCAACCTTACATGTTTGAACCGGAGTCGAACACTGATGGAGAGACTCAGGAAGAGGTTGCAACTTTTAGACTGCACCTGGACATTTCATGTCTGTCACCTGGCTATACAGTGCATAATAAATGTATGTTTCTGAATTGCGCAGACGGTGAGTGTTTTCGGGATAAAACTGAATACAGTTAGAGACTATGGTAACTTTAGCCATATTAGCCATACAGCATTCTAGAAAGCTCATTCATGCCGGGAGTATATGGAGACTCATATGTTGGTACATCCAACAACAGAACATTTGTAATGGTTCTTGGTGCAGACATTGTAATACTCTGGAGGTCTCTGTGCTTCTCACTCAGGGTGTGTCTATGCTAACAGCGCATTATGAGAGATTGATAATGATTGATAGGGATTATAAAAAAAAAAAACAGTATTGGATGGATTTTTACCATGTGTTCAAACACCTTATAAAAGTGAATTTTGCATAATTCATAGTTTTCAGTCACGTGACTGTCGCGGAGCCTTGGAGGGCAAAACCGCCATAGAACTCCATTGAACTGCAGCACAAGCCTGTCAAATCTTAAAACAAAAATATGTGAACAAGATGCACGTTTTGGGCACTTATGATCCATGAGCGGGATGTTTTTAAAGCGCTTAACATGTAAAATACTATAGGGTGAGTTGCACCAATAGGGATTAAATTAAGCAAAGTTTAACGCTAATCTAGGATTTGTTGATATGGGTTTTATTTTAAATCGAGTTGTTGCACCACTTAATTTTAAACACATGAATTACACAGTAAAACCGTTATAGAGTTGGTCAAGCAGCAGACGGAGGGTGAACTGACGAAATTAGTGCAACCCACCCTTAAAGTGCTTTAATGTACTATAAAAGTGATATTAAAAGATCAAATTCAGTTTACACCTTTTTGATGATGCATACTATGTACTGGCGAGTAGATGAGCCAAGAATATGAACGCAATGCGTTTTCTTTATAATGGGTTTCGATGGGGAAAACACTTAACGAGAAACCTTGTGTTGCACTAATATTCTGTTCATCTGCTTTCCTGTACAAAGTATGCAACATCAGTAAGGTGTATATTGAATTTGGTATTTTAATATCACTGTCTTACTGTGACAAAAGAAGCATATCCAAATTCACAGTACTCATAAAAGAGTAGGCAAAAAAAGTACCTGGATAACCCACTACTTCCGACGAGATTCTGAAGTGTACCTAGAGTATGATAGACATTTTACTATCTCTTGAGACCACGGGAGAGGATTTGAGAATGATTTGTGACTGATGCCATAGGTCACATGACAACGACAACATGACGAATTTAGTATGTCTGGATTGTACTACACACATTCATACTATATAGAACATACTTTTTTAGCGGTTGCAAAGTACTTATTTTAAATAAGTACCTACTCAAGAGAGTGTGCGATTTCAGATGCAGCCAAGGACTTAAATGTAGACAGGGATGAAGGGCAAACCAGCATAACAAAAACACCTTGGAACAAATACATGAAACTAATCAACAAAGAAAACTACAAGCTAAACAGGAAACGGTAAAAAAACTAAACGAAATACAAAAACAAGAGTCCAAAGCAGGGATTGTGACACTGTGATGTTAAAGCTGATTTTTCAGCATCATTATTCAGTGCTGATTTGAATAAAAAAAAAAAACAGCTTTGCATCACAGGAATACATTACATTAAATATTTCTGTTTTTATTATATTTTTTATTAAATAAATGCAGCTTTGGTGAGCCTTTTGTCTGGTACTGCATGTTTTTGTTTCTCCACGTTTTAGCTGGAGTATTTGGCCAGTGCAGCCTCCAGCTTTATTTCTGGAAAAGCGTCCCATGGATGGAGCCTGAAAAATGTAAAAGCTCCTTCAGCTTTCACTGACCTTGGAGCTTTTTAAAGGGGGTGATTAATATTCTAATTAGCAGACGGGCTTTCCCGCTCGCTAGCTTCAGCATCATCAATATAACTCTAATTTTATGCTACATTTACAACATTTCTTACAAAGTGGCCCTGTAAGGCCTTGTTGGATGTGGCAGGGCCCGTTTGGAGAAAATTGAATGAAAATGCTCTGTTTTTACAGTGAAACTGCTGGCTTCACCATTCAAACCCAATGTCTGTGTTCTGAAAGGCTTTTACCTGGCTTATCTTTTAATGAAATTATAAAACGCAGCTACTAAACTGGTAGTTTGGTCTGAGGAAGAACCTGCCGGACCTAAAATGGAAGAAATGCTAGAGAAGAATATGCTTTTTACCTCCAAACATTTGCTGGTTATTGGCAAAAAAAAAAAAAAAAAAATTCCTCTGCTTTTTCTTATTTTCTCTTTCCTTCTCACTCCTTTGTGGCCACATCTGTTGTTGGAGGGAGAGTATTTCTGTTTGCAGCTCAGGCCTGATAAAACCTGCAACACAATAGCAGCACGTCGCTTAGAACACACACACACACACTCACACACACACACTCTCTCACACACACACACACACACACACACACACACACACACACACACACACACACACACACACCACAGTAGCATGGCAGAACTCAATCAGGGGAAAGTCTGCAAATCTCTCTGGGTATGTTCAGAATACAGGGCTAGTGCTCACTGCATATGGCGCAGTACACACTGCAGTCTATACTGCCTGCTTGTAAAGATATGATGTGAACAGCAGGGGAGACCGAGGGCAATGTTACAGGACACACAGCATAACATATCCTTCATCTCACAGATCTCCCTGCCATCTGTGGGTCTGAGAAACATACGCCAGCGTGTGCCGACACAACATTTATCACAATATTAAGTTCAATACTTTATTAAAGTAAGTATCAGTAGACTATTAGATTAGTGTTAGTAGAATAAGTTGACATGTACTTGTAAAGTTACTTATAGTCAGGTACTATATATATATATATATATATATATATATATATATATATATATATATATCAAATACTATATATAAGTTACTAGAATGTCGGTTGGGGGACCATCAAAATAAAGTGTTACCAATTGATTTATTAGTCAATTTAATTAATTAATAGTTTTAGTATTAGCAATTTGAGTACATATACAGGTGCCAAAGCAACATTTCACATTTCACAAAATTGAATTTTTCATCTATTATTTATATTTTATTTCATTTCAGCTTTGTCAATTACTGCAAACAATTAAGAATTTCAAATTAAATATGAGTTTTAGTTTTAGCTAACCATAACAACAATGAATATTATTACTGGATTGAATCTTAGCTGTCAGAAATAATATGCGATAGTCAGCTGTCAGAAATAATATGTTATAAATCATTTTTAATCAAATATTTTGATAAGCTAATAGGTCAAGAGCAATATTTAAATAGACACTTTGATGAAATAATGTTTGTTGCATATTTCAAAGAAATTATATTTATTTATTTATATATAATATATATTATTATTATTTATTAATTTATTTTTTCAGTTTTATTTTTAACTAGTGATATACATCTAATCCAATAAAATCCTGTATAGCACCTGAACTTTTACCCATAACCTAGAGATAAGAGATATTAATTACAATTTAAGGTGTTAAAACTAACTAAATTGCTTTTATACTTGAAATATATATTATATAAGGATTACGTGTGAATTTGTCATCGTTGGAATAAAAATGATTATTTTACCTTTATAAACTTGTATGCAAAATGTCTTAACTCAGGCTGTCCAATCCAATAATGAGTCAAGGAAGATTAAAAATGACTTCCGGCTCGTTCGTCACACTGGAATGGAAGGTCAAGTTGAGCACAATGCAGTGTGTTATTCAGTATTGCACACAGAGAGCTGCTATTAGTCTGCCGTATCTCATCTGACGTTCTTGCATACTGGACCAGTATACTGCAAACGCAATATGAGTAGATGGAAGCATGCTATTCAAAACACCCTGCTCTCTCTTTGAGTCTCACCTGGAATGAAGAAAATGTTATAATTATGAACAGAAAGCCCTAAACAAATATTTATCCATTAATATAAATGAAGGAAGCAGAGTTGTAGTAATTACTACACATTCAGCCAGTGGGCAAGCAGCATCGTTTGAGCATGAATAATGACACAAAACTAATACGTATTCCGCCGTAAGATATCAGGCTGCGGCAGACTACACAAGCGTCAAAAACAAGCTTCGCATTAAAGCGCCTTTGCCTCAGTTAAGCCCCGACATACTTTTCTTCCCCTAAAAACGTACCGTTCAATCGGCCGTTCTATGTTGTATGGGAATATGGGTCATGTCTTATTCATGAATGCACCCACTGAACTGGGACCAATGCGTTCGGTCCTTTCACAGGGTGGGAATTTCAAGCCGATATTTGCCAACAAGGTCACAGGCACAATGCATTATACATCAAAGTAAACAAAAGATCTCCATGCTGGGAAAACCACAAATGTTGCTGGTAGCACCAATACATTGCAGCACACTCTTGAAATGCATTTAGTAAAATATCTTACCTAAAAAACAAAATGAAAACTCAGTCATCATTTACTCTCCATAACGGTGATTTAAACACATGTGAGATGTTTAGCAGAATGTTTAAGCTGCTCTTTTTCCTACGTGACCATATCTGTATATATATTTAGACACAGTTAAACATGAGTGACATCAAATCTGGTGCAAATAAGATGTTACAGCTTCAGGAGAGGGGGGGATAATGAGTAAAATACTTAAACTTGGATCTTTTTGGGTCTGCTTCTCACACACAAAAGCATGATGTCAGAAGACTTGAAATATAGTGCATGAGTCATATTGACTAATGTTATGATACTTTCATTCAGTACTAGCTCCTGGCCATAAATTTAGGTAGGGCAGATTCTGTGCTTTATATTCTAATCACTGAACACATCAGACACACTTTGGGCAGAATTCTAATGTCCTTGCGTTATTCAGCCTGAGGGTGGCGCTCTAATGATGATTGACAGACGTTAGTATACACAACCAACACATTGAATGCAATCTTAGAATTGTTTATTGCGTCTGAATGTTGTTTTCGAATATTTCAAGTTAGGAATTAGTGAGGAAAACAAAGTAATGTCTGTTCTCAGAACAAACATAAAACAAACACAACAGAACTACTGTATATAAAAGCTGTTCACATGAGCACGGTTATACTCTCATTAATTTGATACTTTACTCCACATAGGAAGAACAGACATGCCAACTAGTTACTAACCTGATGCAGACACATATCTGAAGTGGACTGACATCATCTTTGTTTGGGGCGAGGTTACGTAAGAGGTGTTTACCTAATAAGCAGGGCAGCCAGAAATCTGCCCCAATGGCGCTCTATGAGAGCACACTGCAGTTCCATTTTTCACCACAGGCGTACATTAGTCTTGTGTAGCCAGACCTTCAGACTGATGCAGTGTTAATTTCGTTAACGAAGATGATGACGAAAAATATTCATCAACGCCTACTTTTTCTGTGACTAAAACGAAACATTGACAAGCTAAACTAATATCTGATGATAAAAACTATGACGAAACATATGCCATTTCTTTGTTAACGAGATGAGACTGGACTAGAATGTTATTTGAGGAATATCAGACATTGAAAATACCTGATCTCTTCCTGTGTTGTCTTTCAAAAGTGTGCGTCCGTCAATGAGGGCGTCTGCGTAATCTAATCTCTCTGACGTCACGGGTACGGGTAGTCTAGGCTACCAAAACTCGAACTAGTGAGCACGCAGCGTTCTAGTGTAGACTAATCTGAAAATGGTCATACAAGAACGATCTTCGATAGGTATAAATGTCAGCTATTCTAAAAAAAAATAAAAAAAAAGGAAAAACTTAAAAGACAGAGCAGAGATGGAGTTAGTCAGTAAAATCCCCAGCCAACAAGTAATTTTACTAAAAGCTGTTGATGGAGCGGAAGTTGTGGAACAGCAAGTTGACGGGCACATGAAGCAGATAAAACAGCATCATCGTCCCCACCAATTTTAGGTTAGTTTGATTATAAACTTGATGGATGTATATTGCTTTTTATGTTTGATAAACTCTAGCCTATGTATTAGCTCTAGCCTATATATTATCTTAAGGCGTGGGCGATAGCCCGGCTGAAATATTTCAATCGTGTTGCGCCGTCATCATGTAAGCTTATCATTTAAACGCTTTTTAAGCAAACCATTCAGACACATTAAGCAGCGAGGGAGAATTAATTTAGGTAAATGTGCATTTTAAAGTTAAGCCTTATACGCACGGTGCGCACCTCATACAGCGCCTGACTAAACTTGAGTTCTATTTCGTGCCTTGTGCTTGAATGTTCAAATGCACGCAGTATGTGTCAAAATCCCTGTCTTTGTGAGTGTCCTCGTAAAACTTAGTCATTTGTGTCTTAAATAAACGTTAACAGTTTAAGTTAAAGCATGTGTAGTAGTAGGCTATATATGAGATCTTGGTAGGCTATTAATGAGGTCTTAAAGGTATAGTTCACCCCAAAATGAAAAATCTATCATCATTTACTCACCCTTAAGTGGTAAAGGGATCTGAAGCATTGCATAAGTGCTACTACTAAGAGTGTAATGTCAATACAGCCTGATTTAAATTTCGCATAAGCTTAATTGAATTGATCTAAATAGAGAAAAATTATAATGACCATTTTTATCTAAAGACTATATATAAAAAAGCTACCAAAATGAATGTTGGTAACGGCAGTTTGACTAAAAGTAATGACTAAAACTTGACAAAAAATGCAATTACTTCTCGTCGACTAAGACTAAGACTAAATTAAAAATGTCTGTCAAAATTAACACTGGACTGATGGCAGAAGGGCTCATTAGTTGAGGACCACCCAAGAGGACATTTGACTGACATGTAACGCAACCAATCACAGTTCGATTTGTTCCTCGTCATGTTTAGGGGAGTGAAAGTGTAAAGTCGATGTCCCTGCAATAACAGACCGGCATGCATCTATAAATTATTAATTCAAGAATGACAAGTTTACTGCAACAATGGAACCGTGAACATGCTTTTGAAAATCCAGCGTTTAGTTGATCCTGGTAAGCGCTCATTGTCACAGTTGTAAACACGACAGCGTTCTTCTTCCACGAGGGAGTTTGGCATCACGGCATTTGTTTCCAGGTGGACCGTTAAAGAACGTGACACACGTCGTACGGACATCCTGTAGAATTCAACCAATCAGATGATGACTTTGAAACTCCTGAAGTGTTTCCAGAAAAGTGTCCCATATGCATAAGACGTTCAGCCAACGGTCCGTGGGCATGACGTCTGAGGCAGTGACTAGGCTTACATTGGAAATTAGTGGGGCGCTGTAGAGCCAGGAAGGGCTCTGAGACCGGTTGCCCCACTTAGTATCTTAATACATTCTTGCCAAATACATGCGCTACATTTTTTTAATTATTATTATTTTTTATTTTTTTATCCTGCTCTCTTTAGACTTAAAATAGTCTAGAAAATCCCCCCCAAAAAATTGTTGCAGAATGATGAACACATTTATAATGTATTATTAATTCAGTGAGGTCTATGTTTGGATGAATATTTTGGTGGGGCTCTGCCCATACAGATGAGCTGCGGCTGCTTTCATGGTGCTTTTTGTCCTTTTTGGAACAATAAAACATCAGCGTTGGAACATTAGATGCCTAAATAAAGGCATATTTTTTATTTAAATTTTCATATTATATTCATATTATACTGTAAAAAGCGTATACGACTTTGTTAAAGATGGGAAATCTAGTGGAAATGGATGCAGCAAAGCAAATAATAATTCATGATAGAAACAGCTTTTGGTTGCAGGATGCAGGTTGCTGGTTAAGTATATGTGTGGGATAGAGAAGAGAGTTCTGGAGAAGTGAAATGCCACTATGACATGGAGAAACTGAAAGGGCTTTAAATGACCCTGAGGGGGAATATTAGCGTCACAATTTGGCTCCAGGGATGGAGAAACATCAGAGAGATTAACTGAATTCATTTAGTTCAATGTGCTGTGACCTGATGTCCATTTGACATCCACTCACACAGTCAGCCAGTGAATATCATCAGCACTTTCCTGTGGCGTCCTCTGATGTTAAAGACCCAGAGGCACTGACCCCGTCATTTTGTATGTATGTATGTATGTATGTATGAAAGTTTTTAAAATGTTTTAAAAATGGTGATTTTGGCCTGTCTCACCTCAGAGGTCTTGACTTGTCCAACAATTATTCAAAATCATACAACCGTTTATAATTTTTATATAGTCTATGGAATAAAGTCATTCATGATATTAGGAACTTTATTTATTATCAAGTAATTTTAATTATGAATAATGTTATATTTAGGATTGTCCCATATTTTGCGATACTCCTTATTGCATTTTCCCAAATGACATTCTTTGACATCCAGGAAGGTAGGTATATATGGTAACACTTTACAACGAGGTCCCATTACTTTGATGATTTTAATCATGTATTAGAAAATGTTCAAATTAATAGAGGTCGACCGATAGTGGATTTTACCGATAACAAGGTTGGACCGCACTTGCTGATAACCGATTAATCTGATCCGATTAAGTGCTGAAATTTATTATAAGAAATAAAAATAAAAAAACAGTACTGACCAATATATTAAAATTCTACAGAAAAATTTTTTAAACATTATAATATTATAAATAAATGTTTCTTTAGCTATAACCTAGAAACATGTATGTAAATGTCATTAACAGACTGCAAGTCCCATTTGTTAACAAGGATGTATTAGCTTATTTAGCTAGCTTACATGAACTAAATGCATTATGCAATATACATTTTACAGCATGTATTAATATTTGAGCAATACAATTGTAACTCAGTCATTCACATTAGTTCATAGTGCATTAACTAAGGTTAACAGATAAAACTAACAATGAATAATACTTCTACAGCATTTATTAACCTTACTTAATGTTACAAATTGAATATTATTGTATTATATTAAGTGTTATCATTTCATATGAATCCAAACAGTCTGCTTTTTTAGAACTCTTGACGATTATCTAATCAAAATAACAAAAGATGTATTGAAATCGAATGCGTTTCTGATTTGTTTATATTTCTGTTACATCGTTTTAACTGCTTGAGGTACTGCTAATGTTAGCGTCCTCTCAGCCTCAATGACAAAGTACATACATACTGCTGTTCTTTACCTGCTAATGCAGCATCTAGTCAACAAATTAATTACTTTATAATGATTTGGCCACATGTACTTAAGTGTTCTGTATTCATACCGTTTCGCTGTCTGTGTTTTAAATGCGCATCTGATGTGTCAGCGCGCTCTGTGCAGCGGGTGGCCTCGCGTGTCAGTATGAACAACGTCAGTGATAGTTTTTATTTGGCCTCTAGAGGCCGCTCTCGTGCTATATAATGCCAGCAGACCCTTCTCAACGCTCTTGTATTGTGTAATGACAGCGCACCCTTCTCAGCCGCTCCAGCAACGGACGCAACCCGGAAAATCAGTATGGATTTTTGCCGATAACCGATTATTCCACCACTCAGCTATCGGTGCCGATTAATTGGCAAAACCGATGAATTGGTTGACCTCTAAAAATTAACATTAAATAAGGTTAATAAATGTATTTTTCATGTTAACGAATTGAACCTTATTGAAAAATGTTACCATCAAACTCAACCATCAACCCTGTAAAGAAAGTTTCTGTGGGAAACACGAGTTTATAAATACCCAACATTTGGCCCCAAACTAGCTAGACGCTTCTGAATGACAGGATTATGTAGTCTAAGGGTCCATTTACAGGACACCGTTTTAAACTAAAAACAGAAGACTTTTTATGCGTTTTGGCCGTTCATTTACATGACAATGGCATTTTGGTGGCCTGAAAATGCAAACTTGCGCAAAAGTGCAAGTTTTTGAAACCGACACCCTTATCATCTCCATGTAAACTGCAAAAATGCAAATCTGTGAAAACAGTGACGTCATGCATATGTGTAGCATGTTACGTGTTTAGTCTATAGGCTAATGATATTTTCTATTTTCCAAGGATGATGTATGTTTTTGAAGCCTTTGTGTTCAAAAGTTTTGTCATTTTCTTAAAGGAACTAAAATGGGACTTTATATCAGAGGAGAACACTATAAAATTTGGATTGCAGTGAATGTTTCTGGCTTTGTGAAGATGAAATTTACCCAGGATAATGCAGTATTATCAAGATTAACATCCTTAGAATGAAAATCGGACAAAAAATTATTAGGTTCATCTCAAGTGCACTGTAGTAAAAGAATGCATATGTGCGCAGGAGTGTAGTCTTTCTTTACAAAGTGGCATTGGCAACTAGTTGTGTGGAATGCATAATGCAGCGTTATTAGTCGTTTTTCGCGGATCTGTGTGAACAGGGATTGTTTTGATAGCGCTGTCATATGTACGAAGAAAAAAAAAACATTATAGGTTTTAGCACAAAGTTGTCATGTAAACGTATCCTCAAGCAGTGTGAGAGCTGGGTGAAAGACCTCTGGCCTAAAGCAACCCTTCATTGCTCATTCTATTAACATCATTTTGTCTGCAAATGTATTTAGTGACAAAACAACAAATCACTCCAATTAGAGTTTAAAAAACGATATTTATTCCTTAAATGTTGGTGATGGGGTTGCAGAAAATGAACAGCAAATAAAAACTCACATAATATTTGATTTTGCCTCTTGATGTTGATGATCAACATTCTATTTGTGAATCATTAGTGCCTCTTTTTTGGATTCTAGCCATTTGAAGTTAAAGTTATGGTATTTGGTTTTTAAAAACAATACATGTATAGTATCGTTGTTTAGTTGATGTTGGCTTTTGTAGATGTGGGATGAGTCAGTGAGGATAGATGAATGCCTCAATAGAAGCAGGAGAACCTTTCTGCGTTGTTATGTCACGGAGGGAAAGTCCAACAGCTGCTCTTCCTTTTGAATCTGTTTCTGTGCTGTTCCAATGCAACCTGATTCTCACAGCGGAGCTAGAGGAACTCTGGCAAATCCAGTGAAAAGCTGCCCTGATCATAACAGATGACAGCGACGGGAAACACTCCATTCTCTGCTGAGTTGAGTTGCGTCTAGACAAAGCCTATTTTATGGTAATCCGGAAATATCCGTGCCGAAGCCGGAACGGCGGCACCTTTTTTCTAAACGTGCATCATTTTACAGGTTTTGACTGTCCCTCAACTTTTGCTTTGAACGAAGGCGTAATCTTCAGCAAACAGTCGTCGGCCAGTCGTGCAGGAAGTCTGGATATAAGGTATAATTTAAAATCCTGACAGAAAAACAAAGCCATTGACTTAGCGCTCAAAGGGCCATCCAGACGAATCGCTGCCTCAGCGCTCTCGGCGTCTTTCAGCGAGGTGTGTGTTCGCGGACCCGCAGAGGGAAGGACGCTGGGAAATTGCTGTGCCTGTTGTTTGGTGTTCTGACAGCTGCATCGGGGGTGAAAGGCAGCAAGAAAAGCTAGCAGAGCACAATGTGCTTTCGTTTACCCCTCCGCCTCGTAGGTGCCAAGACACAAACGGCCCACCGGCGCTTTCAGACGTTTTCGAAGGCCCTTTGACGCCCTGAGTGCTTTGGAAACATGCTGACTTATCTCGCAACCCAGGTGAACCCTTCTTTGAGCTGAAAAATAGAAATGTAGAAAGGATGGGAACGAGGGCCTGAGACAGCACATAAAAGTCAGCACGCTTTTGTTTGAGTTTGCCGAGGTAATGGTGTTTCTGCGCGACCCCCTCCTTCCACTTTAAATTAGCGCCAATGCCATTCATCACAGAAATGGAACAACAGATAATGATGAGTTATTTATTATCATAATTAAAGACGGAGCCGTTAGACGCATTGATCTGGCCTGCTGAAAATTTCCCCATTGGTAATTAATGGAGTGGAGGAGATCTGTAATTGTACAGTATGAGTTTGGAGCCAAACATCAGCGTGTCTGCTAAGACAGATGGGTGTAGAAGTCCATATTCTGCAGAGACCCTTAAACGCTGATAGATCATGTGCCGGCTGTGCATGTGTTGGTCTAAGTGGATGCGGATATCGATCCCTACAGATGGCTGTGGTATTTTCTCCATTAGTTTCTTCTCTGCTCTTGCTCGTTTGTTTGTTTTTTCTTTTCATGGATGAATTTGTTTTTAGAGCCCTGGAATCGTTTTGTGTTTGTTCTGATTTTCTTCTTCAGGTTTTCTGCTCGTAAACATTCTGAGCATCCCTTATGTAGTAGAATCATTATTGCGCGTTGTGCTGTTTCTTTTATAAAAATTCTTTCACAAATGCCTCTTATTGTGTGCAGTTACTGCACCGACATGTTTCCAGTTTGGGTGTAAAGTGTAGCTACTGCTGTCGAGGATAATCTGACAACACATGGCAAATGACATCTAATTTCATACAGCAGTGTTCCCCAACCCTGTTCCCGGAGGCACCAACACTACACATATTCCAACTTTTCCAACTTTCCAATCAATTCAACTTACTAGTAGAGACTACAAAATATCTAAAATGAATGGGTTAGATAAGCGAGACATCTAAAATGTGTAATAATAATGTTAACAATCATCATCATCATCATCATCATCATCATCACAATAAGTATTAATATTATTACTAAAGAAAATATTAAAATAAGAAAATGGTCTTTGTAATATTTCACAGTAAAATGAGAATTTAAGAAAAATATAGGTAACACTTTACAATTTGTTAACATTAATTAATGTATTAACTAACATGAACTAACCATGAGCAGTTCATTTGTTACTGTATTTGTTCATCTTTGTTAACGTTAGTTGATACAAATACAGCAGTTCATGTTCGTTCACAAAGCATTAACTAATGTTAACAAATACAACTTTTAGTTTTAATAATGTTAGTAAATGTTGAAATTAACATTAACAAAGATTAATAAATGCTGCAAAAAGTGCAGTTCATTATTATTTAATGTTACTAACTTAGTTAACTAAAGAAACCTTACTGCAGTGTTACCAAAATATAATAATAATAATAATAATAATAATAATAATAATAATGATACTTTAATTACCAAACATTGATTATATATAAATATGCTTATTATTATTATTATTATTGTTATTATTATTATTATTATTATTATTATTATTATTATTATTATTATTACTACTACTACTACTAAATCAAATGTTAAACTAAATAAATACTTTTGCTATATTTCACTGTTCATAATAATAATAATAATAATAATTTCTGAAAAATCTTAAAATAAGAAAAATAATGTATGTAATATTTCACTATAATAGTTACATAGCAATATAATAGTTATAATAGTTACTCGTTACAACCGAGGTATGCAGCAAAGCATTTGTGAAGCCACAACACGCACAACCTTGAGGCGGATGGGCTACAACAGCAGAAGACCCCACCGGGTACCACTCATCTCCACTACAAATAGGAAAAAGAGGCTACAATTTGCACAAGCTCACCAAAATTGGACAGTTGAAGACTGGAAAAATGTTGCCTGGTCTGATGAGTCTCGATTTCTGTTGAGACATTCAGATGGTAGAGTCAGAATTTGGCGTAAACAGAATGAGAACATCGATCCATCATGCCTTGTTACCACTGTGCAGGCTGGTGGTGGTGGTGTAATGGTGTGGGGGATGTTTTCTTGGCACACTTTAGGCCCCTTAGTGCCAATTGGGCATCGTTTAAATGCCACGGCCTACCTGAGCATTGTTTTTGACCATGTCCATCCCTTTATGACCACCATGTACCCATTCTCTGATGGCTACTTCCAGCAGGATAATGCACCATGTCACAAAGCTCGAATCATTTCAAATTGGTTTCTTGAACATGACAATGAGTTCACTGTACTAAAATGGCCCCCACAGTCACCAGATCTCAACCCAATAGAGCATCTTTGGGATGTGGTGGAACGGGAGCTTCGTGCCCTGGATGTGCATCCCACAAATCTCCATCAACTGCAAGATGCTATCCTATCAATATGGGCCAACATTTCTAAAGAATGCTTTCAGCACCTTGTTGAATCAATGCCACGTAGAATTACGGCAGTTCTGAAGGCGAAAGGGGATCAAACACAGTATTAGCATGGTGTTCCTAATAATCTTTTAGGTGAGTGTATAGAAAAATAGAATAATAATATAATTTACTTAAAATTGTATTATTATTATTATTATTATTATTATTATTATTATTATTAGTAGTAGTAGTAGTAGTAGTATCATTTTATAAGCTCTTCTCATTACAATTTTGGGAAAATTGTCTCAGTACTGCACTTCACAGCACATATATGTATGTAATTAAATCAGCCTTTTCAATTTGATAATCATATTAAGCCATATCATGATTTTGGTTTTATTTTAATTAATAGTGTCAGGAACAGGGTTGGTAAACGCTGCCGTAGGGGGCACTATATGTGAGGAAATGCTCATAATACTGATTGTTGCTTCAATTCTTATTTATTAATCTGGGTAAAATAATGGCGTGAAATAGTAGAACAGATTTTTGTTTGGAAACTTTCTTTTCCAACTGGAAATGGGTTGTGTTTGTGTTTTATCAATGACGTCCGTTCCTTCTATCCATGAAATTTGGGACTGAAATTGCTGGCTGTGTTGTGAAATGAACCCGTGTTTGTGCTTGTATCTGAGGAGGTGCTAATGGTTTAGAGGGGGAGTTTGCGGGAGTAAAAGGCTCTTATCTGACGGCTTTGATGCTTTGCATATTGGAGTCATTTTCTGCTAGATGAATCGGCCTCCTCCGGGTCGCCCTTAATTCAACTAATGATGCTCTTGAGAGGAGAACCTCTACACGCCACTGGGTAATTACATCCAAATGCAGCGTCGGGTGACTGGATGGATAAAGAAACATGGGTGAACATGTCACAGGGAACATAGATGGACGGATTTGTCATTTCTTAAACGACAAAGTACCGAGAATGCAACACCACTTCGGAATGGAAAAAGGCACTCCTGACAGCATAATGTTATAGTTACAGTGTCTACCAACCATTTGGGACTAATGGGATCAAGCTAACCAGACAAACCTTGAGCCCAAAGGCAGAGTTAGACCAATAACTGTAAGCTCATTTAATCTAAAACACATCACCTGTTACCTGTGTTTAACAATGAGTTGCGTAACTGCAGCCGCACACACACACACTCACACACAGTGTTTTAATGAGCGATGGGAAGCCGCTGGGCTGTGAAGGAGGTTTCGCAAAATAAACCCACAAATGACAAACGGGTTTAGTCAGCAGAACATCCAACGATCTGCAGCCCTTAAATGAAATTAATTATAAAAGCTCTGAGGAAATGAAAGCGCGAGCGACGTCTGTCTGCAGCCAGAGGACGCGGAGAAAGACACGCTTTTGTTTTCCTTTGTCTTCCTGCTTCGCTCGGAAATCTCCCATGCCGTCGGCGGTAATGAGGAGCCGGACGTGATTTCATAGCTCCTGTCGCTGGTGACCTCGACGCGTCCGTGTTTAAAACCCATTGCAGCGGCAGCTGCGAGTGCTTCAGTCCTCACCAATTTCTACAAATTAACTTTGTTCATGGAGACTTACTGGGAAAGCCTCTTCTGGAGAAATAAAGGAATTGTGTGACACAGAGAGGAGATTACTTTTGGATTTATCCTCATGCAGAAAGGCTGATTGTTCGCTCTCTTTGTGCACTTGGCGTACGTCAAACAATCTGATGCTGATAATACTGATATATATACATATATATGTGTGTGTGTATGTATATATATATATATATATATATATATTCACCTTCATTATAATATGTGATAAATATGCATGTGGTCTGTTATTGGTTGGTGTTATCAAGGAAGCCTCTGTATGGAACCTGAAACTAAACTTTTACTGCTGTGACTACACAATATGAGTTTCTAAAAATTAATTTATAGAGACAGTGTTATTTATTTATTTTTACTAAAACTATTCAAAATTATTTTATAAAATATAAGTATTAGGTAACACTTAAACCTGATGAAATGTGGCAACATGACTGAAAAAATTATAAATTAATTAATCTTAAATTTAAGATAGAAATGGGAGTAAAAAGAAATTAAATCTAATTAAATATATATATATATATATATATATATATATATATATATATATATATATATATATATATATATATATATATATAAATAAATAATAAAAAGAAAAAAAGAAAATTAAAAACTAAAACTATAAAAAAAAGTTTACTAGAAGTTGTCTGGTTCACTATCTTTGTGTGGACTCTCTATAGACATAATGATTTTTATACTGTACAAACTGTATATTATATCCCCTTACACTAATGCTACCCCTAAACCCATCACAGAAAACTTTAAGCATTTTTACATCTTAAACTCATTCTGTATGATTTATAAGCTTGTTTCCTCATAGGCACCTCAATTTCGGTCCCCACGGTGACACGAGTCCCCATGAGTCAGTGTGCATTCAGGCTGAAGTCCCCACTGGGATAGAAAAACACACACACACACACACACACACACACACACACACACACACACACACACAGACACACACACACACACACACACACACAGACACACACAGCGGTGTATCTTTACCTGGCACAGGATGAAAGTGTTGCTCTTCCTCCTACACACACACCCACATACACTTACAGGAGTGTGTCATGCTCCCGACACACACACACACACACACACACACACACACACACACACACACACACACACACCATCAGCCGCTCAGCCAACAGAAGTGGGCGGACCATCCAGACGTTATTCTTGAGTGAGTGGAGCCGTGCTGTTAAACTTCATGCTGTTATTACCCATGATACCTCTAGATGTGACGCCACAGGGCACACGTGCACAAATGGCATCAATGCGAGTGGGTTTCTTTCTTTGAAGCTGAAGCGTGTCATTTTTGGGATGTTCAAACACTTCCCCATCTCTCAGTATAATGTGCAACTACATGTAAGCCATCTATCTGGCAGCAGAGAGGAAGCACATGCGCAGTATTTTAAGTACAGATCGACTACAGCTGCTGCGAAAGTCTCAGACAAGTGTGGATTCTGATCCCGCTCAAGGTCAAAGGTCGTCTCATTTATCTCTGGAATGCTGCACTTGAAGGCAACATGCCATATATCTGTAACATGGCCTGGAATTCCAAGACAGAGACGTCAGGAATTCTCCCTTTCTCATGGGAATCATAAGCAATTGAAGTCCATTAACCCTGTAAAGTCTGACATCTGAGAATTTTTTTTTTATTTTTTATTTTTTGTGGAACAGTCTATCGAACCTTTAGACAAAATCTTAAGTCTAATAAAGTTTTGTGTTTTATGTTTTGATACATCAGGCGTTTATGTCTTATATAGTAGTATATATAAAAAAAATAATAATAATAAAAAAAAACAGCTACATTTTATTCAGAGGCCCAAACTGAGCAAAAATATGCCGTTTGGTGCATATGCTGATATTTATATGGGCAAAATGTAAGATTAAATGCTGATGCGTGTAATGTAAATCCATGAGATGTTTATAACAGTAGAGCAAAACGCTTACATAAAATGCATATATATATATATAAATCTCAGTTGTCACTCTATATCTGCTAATAATGTGTCTTAGTAAAATGGTACTTAAATGCTTAGTTTTACAACCCTCTACAATGCGAGTAATTCACTTCCATATGCAAGTAAATCTTCACTCTGGGCGACTCAATAATATCTATCACTAGCCATTGGCTAATGAATGCTTAGATTTTACTCACCAGTGTGTGTTAGAGGCTAAGAATAAGTTTAGCATAGATATATTTTCACTCGCTGAACACTCAGAGAAACAGTTTCGCTCTCCGTGAAGCGATCAGTCTATTTCAGTTCAGCTCAATGGATGTAAGCGTACCTGTGTGCAAAGCCATCGCTTTGCAGAGAGCGCTGTTTCTCTCTCTCTCTCGCTCTCGCTCTCACACTCACATTACGCATGCACGCACGTAAAGAGAGAGAGTTACCTTACAAAAAAGTTAAATATTTAAAAAAGACGTGAACCATGAGAATTTGAAAGTTTTTTTTTTTTTTTTTTTTTTTTTTTTTTTTTTTTAAGGCCACAGAATATGTGTGCAACAGGTTCTTCGGCACTTTTTTAATTTTTTATCATGCTGATCATTTATGATATAGTTCAGATATAGATCAAATATGATACAGTAGGCTATATGCTGTACTGTAGGGTTAATGAAGCTACAGTTAGGGAAATATTGTGTGTTTCATCTCAGAAACGCACTAAACCGATTTGGAATTTCAGGACAGAGAAACATTGTGAACTCTCTCGTCGATCTTTCGTCTCAACAGTTGTGTCATGATCTCAGGCTTTGTGTGCGTTGTTTTGTTCAAGCAAACGTTCTCTGAGCGCTATGACTCTCAGCAGTCACACTTTACAGCTGATGAGCCAGCGCTCAATGGACTTTATCAGTTCGGCGGTCCAGACGATCAATAAGCGTTTACACTCAAGGGCTTCCACACAATCAGCGAGTCCACGAGGAGCACTTCCGTGGACAGATCTACTGTATCGATGGCCAGCGTTCAGCTTCAAGTGCAGCTGTGGAGGAGCAAGAACACGTTTGATGATAAAAATGCTTGTTTTAAGAGCAGGTTTTATATAACCGCAGCAGAGAGACTCATTCGCATAGATAGACGGTTTATGACAGCGGGTTTGTTCTGGAATGTCAAAATAAGTATTTTTCTTTTAAAAGGGTAGATAAAGTGCAAGCTTTTGTTGTTGGTGTCAAAGGTCGTGCTTTCAATGAAACCGAGCGAATATGACAGCCGGGTTGCCACTTGATGTACTTAAATGGACTCGTTCACTCAAAGAAGACTTTTGTTCATTTTTAAAACATACTCTCAAAAATTTTTAATTAGGGATGCACCGATACTAAACAAAGATATGGAGATATATCAGAGATTAAAAATGTCTATGTAGTAAAAGTATCTAATTAAGAGAATATTAAGCATAAATTCAATATGTAAGGCTTTATAGCTGCTGTCAAGTTGCTAAAAGTCTGTAGATTGTTTGGATATTTCAGTAGCAAAGTAAAATGATGCACCTATTACGAACGTTACTAAACTATGCCATGATGGTAACACTTTACAATAAGGTTTCATTCGTTACGTGGGTTAGTTAACAATGAAAAATAGTTAAAGGCCCACTGAAGTGCATTTAAACGGGCAGCATTATTCAGTGTGTTGACGTAATTTCCACTGAAACAGAAAGACAGGGCGGGACATATCGAACAGCCCCTCCCCTTTTTGTACAATAGCGTTTTGTGTATATCACAGCTCGGCCAGAGCCATTGAGCTTGGTAAAGCTGCAGTTTCCTCCTAATCTCTAAACGTTTCTCCTCCTAATCTCCTCCATATCGCTTTAAAATATAGCGTTCTGTGCAGAATTCACATAGGTCCGATACGTTCTCTGGTCTGCATCAACTTGCGCATATGATCCGCTCTGTGCTATTGTGACACTAACGTGAAACCAGACTTCATTCGCCCCAATGGAAAACATATTTACACTGTCTAAATCGTTCCCTATCCCCTGTATGTGCCGTTGATCATGTAGAAATTAATAAATGTGTGAACAAATGACAGATTTTAGCTGTAGCTATAGTGTCTTTTTATACTGTAGGGGGTGGGATACTTTAGATTCTAGAGAGCATTTGATTGGACAGAAAATCTGAGTGCAGAGTGATGTCATCAAAATCATTGATCCATATTGGTGGAAGTGAGAGAATGCTTAAAGTATCTTCTAAATGTAATTTTTTTTTTTCATTGTTTTGGTGCAGACTAGCTTATAGATAGCAAAACTAACATATTCAAACTAAAAGTCGATTCATTGGGGATTTTAATTGGGGAGTGTTACATTTACGCATTTGGCAGACACTTTTATCCAAAGCGACTTACATTGCATTCAAGGTACACATTTTTTACATTTTGTCAGTTCTTGCTTTCCCTGGGAATCGAACCCATGACCTTGGCATTGCTAGCGCCACGCTCTTATTGCTTGAGCTACAGGAAAGTGTTACTTCCATGATTTTTGCAGTATTGCAGAATTCTTACCAGTTTCATTAACGTATAACTGACAAATATGCATCGCATTAAGTTCAGAAATTTTATATACAATTCAAATACATAAATTAAGTTTTTTTTTCTGAGTGTAAATATCAAATATAGTAAACACTATGTATAATGAAATGATCACTGTTTATTTGTGTATTAAAGCCTAAATTAAAGTCTTGGATTGATTCATATGGATTATTTTTTTACGATATCAGACTAAATACGGAGACTAAATCTGACAACATACGATAAAAAAATAAATATCAATATATAAAAAGGTTTAGAATAACAAATTTATTTTTGAGTGAACTGTGCCTTTAATATGGCCTGAATGTCACATATGAATCGAGGGCTATCATCTAAAACTGGCCTTCATTTTTTCAGATATATCTGAAATGAAACAGACATCTGTTTTCATATTGAGATTCTGTAAAGTCCAGCCAGAAAGAAGCACGTATCCCATGAACTCGCAGGCAAAAGTGCAGAGACGTTCTCCGTGTCCAGACAGAGACACTCGTGAACATCTGCGTTTCCCTTGAGCGACACTCTCTTCGCCCGAGGTCGGCATTCCTGAACAGGTCAAATTTCTGACTTATGAGAGACATGATTGATGGAAACGTTGCAGCTTTTTTTCTCTCCATCTCGGCGAAAGCGCTCACAAGATTATACGGCAGCTGGAATGCACTGATAAACGCACCGGTGGCCGGATTAGCCGCCTGTCATTTACGCCGCAGCCAAATGTAAAAGATAACCTTTATTATCACAGAACAAGTGTCACATGAAGAAGAGGAAAATAACAGCAAACAGAGAGAAGCTGAAGGCAAGTTCTGCTGCAGAGGAAGCATCTGTGTCGTTAATGGAGAGCTCTTACATTCGTTGGAGTGATTCTGTTTGAGACGGAACAAAAGCGTAATTAACAGGCCACGCTGAACCATGCCAAAGAAAACAACAGAATACATCAGGGGGGCGTAAATGAGAGAGCCGGAGACGGAGGAGTGAAAAAGGAGAGCCTGAGAGGGGGTGGAAAATGCAAACGCACACGCAATCGGCCGACGTGATTTTTAAGAGCTTTATTTCTGACGGTTATCAGATGTCTCCTGTCTCATCTCACTGAGATATTATTGCCGTTCTCTGGAATACTTGAACAAATATTTCTCTATAATGCACTAAACTGTATAATGAACCGTCATCCCAGTTCTTTTAGCACCTGTGAGGAAGATCTGTATAATTCATTCTTCAAAAAAGTCTTATTTTTGTATTTTTCTGGTACAAATATCTTTACAAATATTCTTTAATCGAGATATATTTGCTTAAGAAGCAAAAAAGACTTCAGATAAGTCTTGTTTTCTGAATAAATCATCAAAATAGTTATGCTTAAATTTAGAAAGAAAAAAAAAAAAAAGTCAATAGTGTAAGAAAAGAGTTAATTCAACAGGAAAACAAAATAAAATCATCTTAATCAAATGTGCAAACATATTAAGAAAGAAACCTTTTACAGAGATGTATTTTATTTTCATATTAACCAGTCATAAATGGCACTGATTTAAGTCTTACAAACATTACAACATGACACAGTGATATTAAGTGAGTCAGATATCGCTTGATGATATTTTATATGTAGCATAAAAGTCATTTGTATTCATCCCGTGATATTTTAATATAATTTATAAATTGTTATACTATTAACATTTAGAATATGAATTTTAATTTCTATATTTAAATTTGAGTATTTTTGTGATTTTTTTTATTTCAGTTTATTTTAGTAGAGTCAATGTTCAGAAATTATTTATTATATTTATGTTTTGAACTATGCTGTATAGCTGTGTTTTGCAGTGTTTGTTGTCAAACTCAAAAATTAGTATATTTTTAATGATTAAAAATTGCATTATTTAATTTGAAAAAGTTAATAATTGTATTTTATTGACTAAATATTTTAGTTTATCTTGGATATATATATATATATATATATATATATATATATATATATATATATATATATATATATATATATATATATATATATATATATATATATATGTATATATATATATATATATATATATATATATATATATATATATATATATATATATATATATATATATATATATATATATATATATATATATATATATATATATATATATATATATATATATATATATGTATGTATATATATATATATATATATATATATATATATATATATGTATATATATATATATATATATATATATATATATATGTATATATATATGTATATATATATATATATATATATATGTATATATATATATATATATATATATATATATATATATATATATATATATATATATATATATATATATATATATATATATATATATATATATATATATATATATATATATATATATATATATATATATATATATATATATATATATATTTTTTTTTTATTAGATCGGATAACATTTTAATCTGTCATTTGGTGATGTTACATCGTGCCCCCTCACAATGTTACAATGTACCCACCTATGGGGCATGTTGTCACATTTCACTTTCATTCTTTCTGGGTAAATCAAGAGAAAAGTATACACTGTATTAATGACACAAAACTACATATTTGTACTAGACGTGTGAAAAGAATGTGGGAAAAATAAATACTCTGAACCCCAAGTGGATTTACACAATTAGGTTGTGCCCCGCTCTCCCCTATATTCCGGATATTCTGTCACCTAATTTAAGTAAAAATGATATTGGTAAAAAAATATGGTTTCTGGATTCCTAAATAAATATGCAATTGTTGATTCCCAGGCTCACTCGCCCTCTGTGTTCAGTTTGGCCCTTTGTTATAGTTGTGACTCAACGTTCCAGAGCACAATTACTGTATTAATTAGCGCAGGGGGCTAATTACACACACACACACACTCACAAAGCCATCAACCTTCATCAGAAGGTTCAACCGTCTGATCAGAATCAGAAGATGACAGTAGAGCTCCTCTCTCTACCGCTGCTTCCTTTACAGCGAGCAAATCCCGGATCAATATGCCGTAGCCACCACGTCTCTGGGGTTCAGCTGGAATTCAGGACCAATCCACCAACATTGACTGCCGTCACAGTCCAGGGGAGAAAATGCTCCTCTGCCCTTTTGTGGCAGTCTGAAAAAAAAAAAACAGTGCAAACTTATCTAGAGCGAAGTGAAGCAAACACAAGCCCAACCTAACCCGCCTTGGCCCGCCGCTCAGCACAAAAGCGCCAAAGGAAGCGGAAAATACGGCTGGGATGGCAGTCATACTTGAAGGGTTTCCTGCTATTTGTCTTTGTTGGTAATCTGTGCTTTTGTGGCAGGAGGGATGACCGCAGCACAATGCGTCTTTACACCGGCTGACCTGTGACAGCGGCTCTAAGGAGATTGCGTTCACTCAAAACGTCCAACAAATATATCTTATTATGGCCGTGGGGGATTTTCCACAGCGAATAATCTCATCCAGGGAAAAACATCTGCCAGCGGCACAGACGACGTTGAAGCGAAGCTCAATCTAATACGTGCATCAGTTGGCCAATGTTGCTGATCGATTCCCAACCCAAATCCATTAACTGTCTTCGGCTCTGTGTGTTTTTGAGCTCCGTCTGCAGCTCTGTGAGTTTTTGAGCTCCGCGAATAACGGCACAGCCAACAGAAAGAATACTTGGTATCTCGCTCGCAGCATTTCTTGCAGATAAGCAAAAGAATCAATTACGGCACACTGCCTTTTTAATTTCCAGCTGTGTGTGTGTGCGCCACATCGGCCTCCTTTGGCTTCGCTCATTGTCAGTTAAACAAACCCTGCTAACTTGAGCGGGTAAACAATAACTAATCACGTTTGGCCGGTCCGCAGAGACTCAATTAGCTGTATTTAATTAGTGTGTCGTCCTCTGTAGTCTGCTGCGATTAGACGAGCGTGTTAGGGTGTGTTTTGCGTCTAACGAGAGAGTGGTGCTGCCATTTTACAACGGCTACACTAATGTGGTCGAAAAAAAATAATAGCAGTGTTCCTAGAAAATATTTAGACCAGTGTTATTATTTACTAATGTCAAACAAAAATATTAATTATTATTTAAATAAAAATATTATTTAAATAAAGATATAAATATAAATGAAACAAAATATAACTATAAATAGATGGAAAACGTAAACGTAAGTTACAAATGTTACCTTAGCTAAAGTCGCAAATTAGTCGTAAAGACAAATATTACAAAACAAACTTAAATGACAATTACAAGTGTTGGCACCTGAAATAAATACGTTTAATGTGAAGTACTAAAATAAAATTACTCAAAAAAAAAAAAAAAAAAAAATTACGTTACATAGAAATATAAAAAGAAAAACTAATAAAAATGACAACCACACTACTTGTTGTCCTTTACTTAATGTTAGTTAATGCATTAACTAACAATAAGCTAAATATTTGTTGCAGTATTTATTAATCTGTGTTACTGTTAGTTAATAAAATGCATTATACGTATTATTCATTGTTACTTCATGATACTTCATAACTATAGTGTCCTGCACCCACTTGTAAAAACTTATATCTGGTGTCTGAATAATTTTTGGTTTGACACTATATATGAAGTTGTCTGGCTTTTAAGATTGAACATTGGTCTGGGAGTCTGCTCTGTATTTTCTAGTGTACAAGAGGCGTGATCAACGAGCATAATTCAAATGACATATATACATATATATATATATATATATATATATATGTATGTATGTATATATATAT
>CM031949.1:45746182-45811182 GCA_018749465.1 Paracanthobrama guichenoti
ACAGCGGACACCCAAGATCGATTCCTCTCAGGAGAAAAAACGTATAGTCTCACAGGCATATTTTGATTTCCAACAATACATATTGCCTGAAAGGCATTGATTTTCAAGCAGCATGGAATGTCATGTTCAATAATTATTAGCAGCATTGCCTCTGTTCCTCTAAGGCTGACTGCAGGCACTTGGCTTTATGGCAGGTGAAATTTGGCTCGTTTAAAGAGCTTGATTCACACATCGACCTTGGCATTGCTTTAAAGACTTACACACGTCCAGAGCCAGTACACAATTAACGTTGAGCTGAGCTTTGGATAAGTGTCTTGTATGTTATTTGTTGGCATTTCCATTAACCTTGCAAATAAATTAGCAGAATTTATTGTTAGTGAGCATGAAACTGGTCATTTCTGTATAGACACAATCTGCATTAACACAGAGGAAAGAGGCTTCAGAATACAGGAATCTGTCATTTACATGAATTCATTTAGCAGATTCATTCATTTCATAAATTAGGAAAAACACAAGTCGTTTATCATAAATGAGCCAACGCCATTAGTAGTGCTGAAAGGGCACATTTCAAAGGTAAGCTAGAAATGAAAACATCTGAAAGGTAGGCCGTGATACAAGCTGAGATTGTAGACCGAAACCATGTGCCTTAATAAGTGGCTCTGTTGTGTATAGTAAGAGAAATTTGCCTAACCCTGAGGCATTCAGAAGGTAATTTGCTGTCCATGAACAAAATATATGCTTATGTTAAGCAGAATCTAGTAGGCTAATCGTGAAAGCGGCTAAACTCACCAACAACAGATTAAACCTGCTATCAGCTAGATTGACACTGTATTGGGGACAGACGCAAGTATAGGTTGGCAGACTTCAGAATGATCCCTCAGCAACTTTCTGTAGCTTTTGTAGTCATTTTATACCTGCATGTTTAGGAAGACAGAATGACATGTAACTTTAGCTGCCAAGTAGCTAATAACAGACGATGCCTACACACCACAGAAGAGCTAAAATTAGACGCCCATCCTCTGCGTTATGAAGCTCGCAGCCTGTGAAGGTCACAAGAGGATTTGGATTAGAATGTTTGCAGAAAGATATGAAAATTTGTGTTAATGCACAGCGATTACTGGAAATGTTTTAAATGGATAACACGAGAAATATCAGGCAATTCTGGACATCACAGATCGTCTGTGCTGCTTTTGTTTTATTTCAGATGGACAAATCACGAAACCTGCCAAGAACATGTTCAGGTCATATTTCCGCCTAAAATCAAAAGAAAAAAAATCACAGATTGTATTTTGCATAAAGAAAATGAAAACATTTCTTTTTTTCTTGCTCCATGACATTATTTTCATGACAGTTATGTGCCCTCTTGTACTGAGATAATTTCCATTTATTAAGATGTTAAATTACGAATTAAACCTTGAGATCCACGAATTTCGACATTTCAACCCAGACCTTGGCACTTGGTTTGCATAAATTAAGGACATCTTCAAATCTTCACTAAATCACAGCACACTGAAAGAGCGTTATAATGATTTCAGAGACAATGAGAAGCATTTCAAGCTTTTTATGAGCTGCAGGAAATCCTCCATTACAGCAGATGCCTCCCTTTGAGGCACTGAAGTGTCATAATCAGTCTTTAGTCACTGTTTAGACAGGGATATTATTCCGTTGTCTATCACACATGCATTCAAATCCTTCACTGTTTTCTAGAAACAAAAGAAAATGTCCCAGGATCTGTCAACATACAAGCTGGAACTAAACAGTGATACAGTAGCTACATCACAGTGGCTCATTTGCTCTATTAATGTAAATCTACAATAAATCATTGCATTTTTAATCACTTTTTGCACGAATTATCCAAAAATATAATAAAATGCTGCAGCGGAGGTAGTTGCAATATTGAAACAATACATATTAGCATTAATGCGGTTTTGTATACCTGAGCTGAGGTGTTTTCAGTTCATGGAAAGTGAATCCCAGGAGATGTTTAGGTAGTTCAGTGGTAATCACAGTGTGTTTGTGTGCGTGTGTGTTGGTAATGTCCCCTTGAGGCTTGTTGAGTTTTTGTTTGTTTTAGATTGCTTGTCTTTACTGTAGGTTGACACACACACACACACACACACACACACACACACACACACAAAGTTTGTTTTCGTATCTTTGTGGGAACTTGCCATACACTTCTACTGTTTTTATTCTGACCTAATGGTATTTTACATCCCCTATCCCTAACCGTGTACTCCTACCCCTAAACACAACCCTCACAGAAAACTTTATGCATTTTTACATTTTCAAATATGCATCATTTACTATCAATTTCTCTTGGGGTCCACTGTCTGGGCCACTGGGCCCCACAACGTAGGTGATCTTAGGTTTTACTGTCCTTTACAGCAGCTAACAAAAATATGTTCATAGAACATTTTGCTAATGTTCATATTAAGTTATAAAAACGTTATTTCTGAATGTTCTTGTTTTTGAAATTTTGGTTATGCGAACGTTATCATTTTGCAAACATAATGGGAATGTTACTTTTGAATGTTTTTAGAACAAGTAGATGAACGTCTAAGAAAAAAAAAAAAAACTTCCATGAATGATGCATAAATAATGTATTTGTGCTAATGTTTTGAGTACATCATTAAAGACCGGATAACTTTGAACACACTACCTGTTAATGTTACTTGAATAAGGGTTGTTAATGCCAAAATGCTGGGACCAAACCCCCAAGTTTCTCCAGGTTAGCGCAGCTTCCTAAATGTGATAAAGGCTTGAAGGGCAATGAAAGTGCATGTTTGTTGTGCTGGTGTAACTGTGCTGGTGTTACTGTGTTTCAGAGGATCAGCTGCCCGCAGGTTTCCCCACCATAGACATGGGCCCTCAGCTCAAGGTGGTCGAGCGCACCCGTACCGCCACAATGCTCTGTGCTGCTAGCGGTAACCCCGACCCAGACATTTCCTGGTTCAAAGACTTCCTCCCAGTGAACACGAGTAACAACAACGGACGCATCAAACAGCTCAGATCAGGTAATTTTTCACCGAGCGCTTGGCTCCATAACGGTAGAAGAAAAGCAGCGACAAGAGCCGCTATTGTCCTTCTTTACGTTTGAGATTCTGTTCTTTCTCATGAAGCATTTTTTTGGTTTTCTGTAGGAAATGGCATCGTCGTCTACGTCCCCTCTGTGTGTAATGTGTCTTGTGTTCCTGTCTGTTTAATTTATTACCCATGATTCACTGCTATGACTGCATTTTTGGCCAGCTTAAATTGGGCTTTGTTTTGTTTCCATTTTAACACTTAGTCACAAAAAGCAGCCGAACCATGCATAATAAATAACTGTCGTTCTCCATGTCCTTATTTCTCTTCCTTAAATGCGCAATTAGTACAATCTGGCTTCATTCACTGCTCTCAAAAGAATCATCAAGGTTGTTTTGTTTGTTGCTTTCATGTCATGATGCACATGTACCAACAGCCTAGAAAACCTCTATTACATCCAAAAACGAAAAAAAGGAGACGTCCGTCCCTGTGTTTGTGTGACCTTTGTTGTGTGTTTGCGCATCTAATTGACCAAATTCAGGGCTGAAAATGTTGGTGATTCTTTTCCGTTGAATTGGGAGCCGCAGTAGATGTTCCTTCTCTTCGTTTGCGGTCTCCCTCGTAACGCTCCCCACAACCCCTGTTTCGTTTTGCAATTGACGCACATTGTGAATATGTAATGGTTGAGTTGAATACGATGTGTTTTCCAGCACTCAATATGGTGCAATATGTCTTCCCAGAGTTCTCCGCTCTGCCCTTGTCCTGTTCTCTTTCGTTGTCTGATTTCTCTCTTGATTTTCTTAGCCGTTAATAACCCTGTGCAATAGAGTGTCAGATTTAAGTGTGTCAACCAGAGCAAACGTAAGGAATATAATCATATTTTCTATGCTGTCTTTCTTCTCTCTGTTTTGTAAATCTCCAGAGTCATTTGGTAAGTTTGTAGATCTGAGCACACATGCCTCCCACTAATGTTCCATGTTTCTCAAACTACTGTTAAAATGCATGGCATGCATTTTACTAACGGTGTCGATTAAACTAGCAGAACACACACTAGTTGACTAGCAGTAAAGCACACATCAACACGAGCAGCTGGTCAGGGCCACGCACCGACACTGTCACTCCATCTTTGTCTCAAATCACAGCTCAAAGACTCTCCACTGTTTCACTCCAAGATCCCAATCAATCCTTAGTTCCCCTCCCGCTAGATCACGGCCACAGCAGGTCTCAAAATGGCCCCTTGTGCTTCATCCACTGTACCAGTTGCTCTTTGACCTCCTAAAGTGACCAATGCTCAATCCTGTGCTTTTCTCCACTAGAGCCAATGGCTGTCTTTTCTGAGTCTCTCTTTCCTGTTTTAGCCTAATACAGTCTGTAAGAAAGCAAAGCAAAGCTAATTTGATTCTTCTTCCAAAGCGGCCAGACTCTCTTCTCGTACTAACGACTCTTCTTTCTTAATCTTATTTGCATTCATATAATCCACCCAGGTGGTACGCCAATAAGAGGTAAGAGTGCTCAACTCAAGTTCACAGAATGAACAACTGACTTCATTCTTCCTGTCCCACATGTGTCTGCATCCATGAAACGCCCCGGCATCTTCCCCATTGTCCACCCACCCCCCCATCCCGTTCTGTTCCCACCACCCATCTATCATCCTTTTTGCGTAAGCGTTTTTTCTTTCTTTCGTTTGGATTTCTTTCAGTTTAAGAAAGCCTCTTGTATTTTTTTTTTCCTCTTCCGAGTCGATATGCTTACTGCAGCCCAAAGAAGCATATCCTATATGTCTTCTATTTCATAATTTTTTTTATTATTATTTATTTATTTTAATTTTTTTATCTTTTGGCCATAGCAGATCATGTGTCCCTTTTTTCGTCCAACTAAAACAGCCAAACATTTTTCCCCCCTTAGCTGTTCTTGTTCAGCCGCACATGAGCCCAGATGTCGGAGACACACCGGAGACCTCTCTGCCATGATTTTTCCCCAAAAAGCATCTTTCTGTCTTTACAAACTTCTTTTTTTTGCTCTTCGTCCTCCATTTGCTTTCCTCTACCTATACCCTTCTCAAAACAAGCTAAAAAAGCCCAAACAACTACTTTTTTGATAAAGTTTCTGCGGTGCTTTTTTTCTTCTTCCACCTATTTTTACTTCTTGCATTTCTTGGGTTGAAGGCTGTTTTCCTTTTTGACGTTTTTATTTTTTCCATTCTTCAGGGTTGGGGAAAAGCTAACAGTGGGTCTGGCAGACGATACCGAGGTGGCCATTTTGTGTCATTTTTTTTTGTCAAGTTACTCAGGAGGCGGTGTCCGCTGCGGTTCAGTGCACTTCAAGAAATGTTTTTCCCTGGGTCATGTGACACCACACTGCTGATCCCATTGGTGGATTTTTATGGGTGTCATTTGTAGCTTTGCGTAAGCTATGGCAGTGATTGGTTGCTTTCTTGTCGGCGGTGGCCGTTTTGAATTTTCTAATACAATTGCATTTTATTTTTCAGCTAAGGGTTGTCAAAAGGTTGTAAGTTGTGCCGACACACATTTCTTGTTCTTTGGGAAAGATTTGCATGTGCTAGAGGTTTATGTACTGGTAACGATAATTCTCCCAACAGATTTTTTCTTCTTCTATTTTTACGATTCAAGCAGCGTATTTTTTTTTTTTTCCTAAGAATGCTGCAATTTTTACTGACTTCCACCCTCTGAAGTCTTTGGCCATTTTATTGATGAATCAAATTGAATTGAATTTAACACCAAATTTTATTAGCTAAATTTCTTTTTTTTTAATTGTCCTCCCCCTTTTATGCTGCTTTTGTATACTGTAAACCTTTTTTATTTGAGTCATATGCTGCTGTATTGCAGTTTTCACTCATTCCCATAATGAACAGTCCTGTGAGATGTGTAATAATATTGCAGGGCTACCCTCCCCCTCCTCACCTTTTGTAGACCTTTCAATTAATAATCGATCAGTATTGTTATTGATTATTATCACAACTGTTTTTCTAAACAGTAATGCTCAAACTATTTTGAAACACCCTAACGATTAAGTGCCTTTAGAAACCCTGCAACATGTATCTTGTACTGTATGTTTTCCTCTCCATTGATGTGGTTGTAAAATGTCCAAGATAATTAATGCTGCAAAGTCTCTTTTTGTTTTCTTTCTGTGTACCCTCTGAAATGTCTACTGCGGTGTTTGCCGTGCTATTCTCTAGACCCGCTTCCCAGTGCAAATGCTGCAAGATAGTTTGTAGGGCGAGATACTAGCTCGCAACACACTTCGATTTAAGCACCTCAAAATTACTCCGTTCCTGACAAAATCATAATATGCATCGCGAATCCACCGTGAAATCCATCTTTAGTGCTGGAATTGCTTTCCCATGATGCATCGGGCCTAGAGAATGAAATACTGCATTAGACATTTTAAGGGGAAACATTTCTACCCCCAGCTTCCAGGAGCTTAGCTTGCATAAACTGGTTAAGTCTATACGAACCTCTCGAATGCGAGGCATGCCTGCAGATGTCGCCTCTCAGGGTTGAACATCAGTATAGTAGCAGTCAGATGGCAGTAAACTTCCTTTAGCTGAAGTCATTCTGTTGCGTCCACCCTTATGGAGACCTAAACAGAACAAATATTCCAATTCATAGAGAGAAATAGGCCTAGCGTGTGATTTAGTGTAAGTTGTTTAATGGCTTGTATTATTATTGTAATTATCTTTTTCTGCTTCGTGTTCTCTCCCACTGTGTAGGAGCGCTGCAAATCGAACAAAGTGAGGAATCAGACCAAGGGAAGTACGAATGTGTCGCAACCAACAACGACGGCACACGCTATTCTGCACCTGCCAACTTGTATGTCAGAGGTAGGAACAACTCACGGCGGTAAACAAAACCAACAAAAGAACATATAAAAACTCTAGACACACACATTTGAATCAAATTGAGCCAGTTAGCGGGTCAGTTTTGTTGTTTGGATCCCTCTGGTTTCCTGAGCATTTTTGCAATTATGACATTTTGCTGCCGCCTTGATTTTTTTTGTTTTTTTTTGCCTGTCTGGTGTTTAATTTCAATTTAACCTTTATTGACTCGAATGCTTGTTGTGTATGTTATATGACTGACTCTTAAGATAACAGGAATGATTGATTGAGTTTAACCTCTTTCCCTCTACAGCAAATGTCTGAACACTCTATTTTTCCTTTCTCTTTATACTGGCAAGCGAATAACAAATATTTTAATTTATTTTGAAACAATTGTTTTTTTGTTTTTTTAAATGTAACAAATTCAGTGATATCTTTAATCTGTAATGTAGTATAAAAGACTATAATGTAATGTATATGGGTGATTCTTCAATTAAGTGGACTCTTCTGTAGCCTAGGATGATTCAATAAATAAATAAAATATTCAGTTAAAACAAACATACATCATCATAGTTATAAATGATAGATTATCATAGCTGTTACTGTTTTGATTATGTTTCAATAGAATTAACAATAGAATTGCCCAATACTGATGCCCTACATTTGGGTGTATATGTGGTTATCCGGAAAATGGGAAATGGCATTTTGTAATGTCGTTCATTTTAAGATTTATACATCATGATTTGAGAGTATCTTTATTAGATGCTGTTACCTAATTTGGCAGTATTTGAGAACTGACAATCCAGTGTTTTTTTTTGTTTTGTTTTTTTTTACTTTTTAACTCTATTCAGAGTTATAACTTTAATTTATACCAATACCATTTTAATTTTTTTTTTTTTTTCAAGCAGTCAGAAGGTCATCTAACTGAAGAATCACTTCACTGTATAAATATAAAATGTTTATTGATATTGACTTATGATGGAGCATTTGGCTTTGTGTGCATTCTTTAGTTCAAGTTTACATCTATATAAGCTAGCACAGTAAAGTCAACATGAAATGGCATTTTACTTACCCATTTTACTTTAATAATGTGATGTATTTTATAGTGATACAATATACAAAAGGGCTTGATTTTATCCATAAGGACTGGATGGTAAAGAGTATAAGGTAAAATATAAAGAGTGACTGGTTACTGTAGGTAAACAGCCACTCTGTACACCACTAAATATCTCATATTGGTCAGAAAACAGGGTACTTCTGATTTCATGTTGACTTGAACCCCAAATTTGTCATAATCAGCTGCAAAAATATGTTCCATCTTATAAATCTTGAAGGCCTGATGTCAACTACTGCTTTAAGGAGTGTGGCTGAATTCATGCACAGGTCCCAGTTATGTGGTTTACATGAAGAACCAAATATATATATATATATATATATATATATATATATATATATATATATATATATATATATATATATATGTCAAATATGAGCAAAACTCCAGCGGAAAGTCAGTCCAACCACAGTAACTGCTGATGGCATGTAAAGCTCATAACTGGACCTGTGTCATATTGTTTAATGGGCAGCGCATTAAAAGGCCTGTAAAATGCAGCACACTTTTCTTTTCCTAGACATTCTGTCTCTAGCAGCAATTCTCTGGGTTGAATGTGGCCTGTTTTACTCTCTCTGTATTTTCCCTTGTTTTTCTCCTCATTTTATTTTGTTTCCGCATCAATTCCCTACATCCCTCAGAGCTGCGAGAAGGTTGGTGTGTTTTTTCTTTCTAACCATCTTCAAACTCTGAAAAAAAAATAAAATAAAATAAAACAAGATACAAACGCTAGTTACAATTCCCAACAGTACGAAAAAAAATATTGTAGTTGCATTTGCGTGTCTATGATTAAAATCTGCTTTTGGTTCCTTATGTTTTATGTTTTGGACAGTTTCTTCTCCATTTCCTTTTGTTGTGGTCTGAATGAATGCCCTGCTCTCTGCTGTACTGCTTGACCAAAAAGTGGTGCATGTTGGTCAGAATGTGCACAGTTTGTTGGGGGGTTTGCATGGTGGATTGGTCATGCTGAAGTTGTCTGTCTTCACCCACATGTCAGTGGTCCTGCTTCGTTACTTTGACCGACTTATGCCTTCCTAACACCTAGAAAAACTCCATGTTCTGACCTTGCATGGTACAAACTGCAATGAGACATGCTCCATAGGTCTGTGAGATCAGATATTTTCGTTCCTTTCCACCTAACAAGCTGCTAATAAAGGACAATTGATGCATGTAGAGCGTTGTTCTCAAGACTCGACAAACGGAACGGTATTCAGATAAAAGGAAAAACATCATGTCTCCTGGAACAGCATTTCAATTGGAAATTAATTGCGATAGGATTGAAAATCTGTTTGCAATAATTAGAGATTTCATCTCCAGAGAAGCGTGACATCTCCGGTCGAATGCATGCCGCCAGTCGCCAAAATTCTTATCTTTCCTTCTTTTTCTTCTGGTGGTTTCACACAGAGACTTATATAGACTCCAACTTCTCATGGAACGTTTGTTTAGGTTCATATTTTGTTATTTTAATTGTAAGTGGTACAATAAAGATTCTAGCCAAGGAACTTCTGTGGTCTCAAACAGGAGGACTTGGTTGGACTAGCACAAATACGAGTAGGTAAAAGGGATTTAACTCTGACCATAGTGCAGGGTTCCTCAAATCTGGCTCCACAGAGTTTAGTCCAAACCCTGATCAACTCACCTACCTGTAATTTTAAAGACATTGATTAGCTTGCTCAGATGTCTTTTGATTAGGGTTAGAACTAAACTGTGAAAATCAGTGGGTGGTTTGAGGACCCCTGCCATATTGGAATGTAACATCCTACTCAGACATAAATTTTTTTTTTTTTTTTTTTTTTTTTTTTTTTTTCAACTCTGTTCATGGTTGCACACCAACAGTACACTTTTTGGACATCTCCCTTATCTGACCTGGAGGTTATAGCAGGTTTTCAGGATTTCAGGTCTTGGAGTCTAAAAAGAAAATTTAATTTTTTTAAGAAAAGTTTGAAGAAGTGTACTATCGGTATGCCTCCAGGAACAGGTTTCGCAAACACATCTCTATTTTACTGATTCAATCAAAACTTCGAAAATCTGGAAATATTTGTTGTGATGAACCTTTGTCAAATACAGTGATTCGTCATCTTCAGATGGTCTCATTGTAGCCGGACTGATATAAACCGCTGCACACTGACTCCCAGAAGCTGCATAAAGCCGACAGAGCCTGTCGCTTTGAGAAAGCCCCTGCCACTGTTGTGTGCATTATACATCAGCCAGTGCCATCTGAGTCTGACAGTATGTAAGCAGCAACACTGACATCGGTTCAGTTATTTTGGACTCTTGAATCTTCTCCCACCCTTCTTCTGTTCCATAAACCCTCTTCTGAGAAGCTGGTGGATAGTATCCTTGTCTCTTTCACTCTCTCTCTTTCTGTCTTGGAGACTCCTGCTTTTAATAGCCCTGTTGATTTACTGTTATCTGACTCTACTACTCCTCCCCTCATCCTTGTCTCCTTTCCTCTTCGCTCCTGTTCTTCTTCTTTTCTCTATAATTCCCAATTTTTGTTTTCCTGTGTAATGAGCAATGTGCTTGTTTGCATGACAGATTCAGGAATGCCCCCCCCCCCCAAGCCCCATTTGCATTGAGGGTATATCTTTTGGTCGTCTATTAATTTTTTTACTGCAACTGTTCATATTTTAATTTTGAATCATTTTCTGATTCACCCTTTCATTGTTATCGCATTGTTTATTAATGGTTTCATTACCATTTTCGTTGACACGTGTGTCCACTTTTTGAATGGCAGCCAGTCACAGACAGACAGTCACAGCTAGTCTCTACCTGTTGTTAGTTTAGCAGGGTCCCCCTCACGGGGCTCATTGCTGTTTGTGTGATGTGGCAATGTGATTCGGCACATTCCTTCACATCAACTGGAAGAGAACGCAGCATCAAAGTTGTACAAACACGAGCAACTCCTGCATGCTGTGGCCCTCCAGTTCCCCCGTGTGCTGCCGTCCGTCTGTCACACGTGGGTCACCTGTGCATGGTGTCTGTTTCAATGTCTCAATCCAAAGGGAGTGAGGCGGAATGTTTGTGTCTTCTACATGTGCATTAGTTTCCTGTTGGATCCTGCCATATATCAATCAGTTGAAACAGTGTAGCGGTGAAATCCACCAGATCTTTGTATGCTAATTCTTCATCTGTTAAATGTTCCCGAATGTTCCGCCGGCCTATGTCTGTGCGGGAAGTTACCAGTCCTTGTGTTCTCTTGCAGTGAGACGGGTTCCACCCCGGTTCTCCATTCCCCCAACGGACAATGAAATCATGCCTGGTGGCAGTGTTAACATCACCTGTGTGGCTGTTGGGTCACCAATGCCCTACGTCAAATGGATGCTGGGGTCAGAGGATTTGACCCCTGAAGATGACATGCCCATTGGGCGAAACGTGCTGGAACTCACTGACGTCCGACAGTCGGCCAACTATACGTGCGTCGCAATGTCAACGCTGGGCGTTATAGAGGCAGTCGCACAGATTACGGTCAAAGGTGAGAATCCAAGAGACTACTCGATATTTAACATTCCAATCGGCACCAGACTGCTGTTATTTGATCCGTCTTATCACATTCTGCAGATATATACATGAGCTCCTACTGTTGCCACACTTGTTCACTCAAACATGCAGACACACTTACAGCTTTTTATATCCACACACACAAAGCCGTTGTCTCTAGCAGACACAACAAACCACATTAGTCATAATATGCCCCAAGAGACAGCACGCAAAGACTAAACATTATCTGTCCTATCGCCAACCTCACCTAATGCACTCTGAATTAAAGCAATAAATTACAGCCTGTGGAATATTTAAGATGTGTTCTAAACAAACTGCAAAGTCTCACTTTCCTCTGGGGGAACTTGGTTCCCTCCTTATCGCGGAGGTACTGTCAAGACTGTATTAGACAGCTCTTTTGCTGTATTACATTAGCGGTAAATGGTGCTATAACACACGCCTACTGTTCGTGTGTTGGCAGAGCAAGCTGACACTTTAACCTTCGGCTAGTATCCCAGGGGAAGAGCACATGGTCCATGAATGCTGATGACAAATCCGTACGACACTGCTTAGCTTACCAATACCATTGCACACACAACAAATGCATTTTCTCGAAACCAAGAGAAGAATCATTTCACACATGTTAGTTTTCACACATGTAAAATTAACTTTATAGACAATATATGTCCTTTGACAGTGAGGGGTGAATTCACTAAACTGTTGCGTGCGTGTTGTGCTGTTTTTCGGTGTAACAACTTGCATCTTTATGAACCATTTGCAATCCATATTTGCAGGCACTAAAAAGTCCTGAAATGCTACCTTTTATAAGTAAATTAGGCTCATTACAAAATGCACCTTGGGGCTCGACATTAACACTTGTCCGGGACATGTAGTTTACCTGATTTGCATATTTCCTTTAGTGAATCAGGCACTAAAACATAGTAGACAGCGTGTGCAAAAATAAACCACATTATCAGCGAGCTCCATTCAGTCTTAGTGAATTCCAGTAATCATTAGTAACTAACTCCAGTTGATTTTCCATTTTCCAAATAGTTAAAATTCACTGATTCAAGTTTCTTTATTGATGCTCCAGCTTTACCGAAGCCGCCAGGTGTTCCCCAAGTAACGGAACGTACGGCAACAAGCATCACGCTCACGTGGGATTCTGGAAATCCCGAACCTGTTTCTTATTACATCATCCAGCACAAGCCCAAAAACTCTGAGGACTCTTATAAAGAGATTGATGGAGTCGCCACCACTCGATACAGTGTGGGCGGGCTGAGCCCTTACTCTGACTACCAATTTAGAGTAGTTGCTGTAAACAACATTGGACGCGGGCCTTCCAGTGAAGCCATTGAGGCCAAAACGGCGGAGCAAGCACCAAGTACCGCCCCACGGCAAGTCAGAGGACGCATGCTAAGTGCCACGACCGCTATAATCCACTGGGACGAACCTGAGGAGGCCAACGGGCAGATTACAGGCTACAGGGTTTACTACACCACCGATCCCAGCCAGCATGTCAACCAATGGGAAAAACAGATTGTAAGGACTTCCAACTTCCTCACCATTCCGGGCCTGACGCCCAATAAGACTTACTACATCAAGGTCCTGGCCTTCACCTCTGTAGGAGATGGCCCACTCTCATCTGATTTGCAGATCATAGCCAAAACTGGAGGTGGGTGTTGGGAATTACAGGAATTACAAAGAGGACAATATCCAATTTGCTTTTACCATGATTTAAAAAATAATGATATTTAAGCCCCAGTAAAAAAAAAAAAAAAAAAAAAAAAAAAAGTTTAGGGTCAAAAATGTAATAAATTCACACTTTCTTCTTTTATATCAAACTTTATTTCTGGTTCCTTTTGCTGGACATTTAACATTTTTTTTTTTTTATATTTTAATCATGCAGCAATGTGTATTTTTGTATAAACCCTGAATGAAATGCTTTAAACAAATGATTTATTTAGTTTTTTATTAACTTGGTGGACACAATGATTTTTGTCATATATATATATATATATATATATATATATATATATATATATATATATATATATATATATATTATATATATATATATATATATATATACTTTATAGATATTATATTTCTGTTATTTATTATAACATTTTATAGTGCCCTCTCAACCGACGGACTTCAAAGGTGAAGCCAAATCTGAGACAAGCATCCTGTTGTCATGGAACCCTCCAACTCAGACAGGCCAGGACAATCAAATCATCGGATACGAGCTGCTCTATAAGAAAGGAGATGACAAAGAAGAGGTCTGAATGTCAACAGTCATTGGCAAACACCTTCACTTGTCTAAGTCCCAGAATTGCCATCGTTTTCATTGCTTAGGGTGATTTTATGAACTGTATTTTCTAGGGTTTTAACCTTCGTTTTTGTTCCTTTCCCCAGAAACGTGTTAGCTTTGAGCCCACCACAACCTATTTACTGAAAGATCTGAAGCCATTCACTACATACACATTTCAGCTGGCTGCTCGCAGTAAACATGGCATTGGCGCATACACCAACGAGATCTCAGCCGAAACACCTCAGACACGTAGGTCCTCTTCTGTCTTTACTGTCTTTCCTAAACCCATGCAGTCCAAGAACAGGAGCAGCACATTCTGAAGCAGAAATCCTCAATTTCTTAACAGCGCTTGCTAATGTAAATCCTGAATTAGTTTGAACAGTGGTTTACACTGAAATATTTTTGAGAGATGGAGGCATTTCTGCAAACATCTTATTAGCGCACATCTTGTTTTAATGAAAGTCAACCTGTGGGAAATGTCAAATGACAAGGTCACTTTGTTGAATTTGGTGTCATTTAAGTAAGCCAAGTAGGAGATGAGAGTGAATTATTCATCTGTTTGGCTGCAGTTGTTCAGCTTCAGGGTGCCTTGTTTTTTGACTTTGGCTATAGTATACCACACTGCATTTGAAAGATTTACGGAATTGGTAAAGGTTCCTTCTCTGGAGCCTTGTTGTAAGCTCAAATGCAATGATACATAGCTAGAAAAGACAATTGCATTCCCAGAAGACCTCACATTTATTCTCCATTCATTCAAGTTGAACTGTAACCAAACCTTCAGATCAACCCGTTCATTAATCTTGCATAATTTGATGCATAATTGATGCTGACAAGCTTGACTGTGCTTCACTTCATACTCACAATTTGAGGTAATCTAAATAAATCTGAGGTCCTCTGAGAACATGCCAGGTAAGTATCTTGGAGGGCTGTTTATCCGGTAGAGTGTTTGCATGTCCAAGTCTAGAAACGTCAGTCATGAACTCTTGGACCATCCAGGCTTTTACCTCAAACCAACAGGCCTCGGAAAGGTTGGTGAGCAATGCATTTACTGTTTGTACAGAGCTGACACATCAACCTTTGAAATTTTGGATTGATGGTAACTGCTTGGAGGAAACAGGGCCTAGTTAAATGCAGCTCATTTAGATATTTCACATGTTTGGAAAATGCGTTTGAAGTATGATAAAAGAAAATGAAATTTGTGTCCTGAATTTTAGGATATATTTAGGAAAAAATAACATATGTAGAATTACGAAGGTAGGTTCTTTACTTTTAGTGTCTGCACCAGTCCCACCCACACAATTTGTGAATTTGTTTTATCTTTTCTACCTTCTTTATGAGAAGTCTGTGACATTTCTGCCCCTTTTGTTCATCTTTTTAAGCTTCATTTAACTTTATTTTCATGTCATCATTTTTTTAAATAAATGTAGTCCTTGTGTTCCATCCTCATTTTATGTTCCCTTTTTTGTTTTTGCTTTTGTCCATCAACATCATCTACACATCCACCACAAAAACAAAAAAATCCTCTTACCTCAACCCCGTGAACCTCACCTGGATCCAACCAAACTCCAAAACCACTTGAATCCAATTTAATGACTATACTGCTCCTCCCACAATCCACTGATCCTCCAATCAGAGCCCTCAGCTCCACCCCAGGAAGTCAAGTGTACTAGTCCCAGTTCTACCAGCATTCTGGTAAGTTGGAAACCGCCACCAATGGAGCTTCAAAACGGAATCATGACCAAATACACCCTTCAGTATGCGGCGACCGAAGGCGATGATACCTCGTTGAGACAAATATCGGACATACCACCGGAAAAGTACCATTATCTATTGGAAAACTTGGACAAATGGACAGAATACCGTGTGACAGTGAGCGCCCACACAGAAGCGGGGGAAGGCCCTGAGAGTTTACCTCAGCTAATCCGTACAGAGGAGGATGGTATGTCTTACCCACACGCCACTGTGACCCAATACTAATGTCTTTACCCTTAAAACATGCCCCACTTCTGGCAAACTTCTGCCCAAGGTACCCTAAAACCCACTTGCCCCTCTAGTCCCCTGTATTTACACTAACTCTACTAACCAGGATTTTTTGTGACCTTTCACCGAGACAACATTTATTTTGGGAGAATTTTCGAGATAATTTTTGAGTTTTTTGGCTTGACCAGACTTTCATGGAAATTTCATGGCATGTTCTTCTGACAACCTTAAACTTCCAACAATCCCAAATGTTTTGCTGTTTTTCCCCTATTTTCTTAAGATAAATGATTTTTTTTTTTTTTATGGAGTCAAACTCATTTTCATACATGAGAAAAGACGCCTAAATCAACAGTGAAACCTCAAACAAAAACAAAAATTGGGGCTTTTTTCTCAAATGTCCCACACGAATGACATTTTTCTTAAATTTTTCCATTTGTTTTTTCTTTTTGTCTTCACTCTATCATAGCCAAACTCCTTTCGAGTGCTTCAAACCTCTGAAACACTCCTCTTGGCTTTTTTGCTTGTTATTTTTATTCCATATTTTGAATCCACTAAACTCATTTTTAAGAAAAAAAAATTAGGTCAACTGTGTGACCTGTTTTTGGGGATTGTTTTTGTTTTTTTCTCTCTTTTTGTTTTTTGTTTTTGACTTCCCATTGTTGAGATATTAGTGTTATCCAGTACTTGTTAGTGGTATATACCCATTTTGTAGATTTTTGTCTGCTTCACCACTTTCTCATGAGAGGTGTCCAGCCGGGCGGGAAGTGTCCTCTTTAAGCTTGACTTTTTTGTCTTCTATCCCATAATTCTCTCAGTGCCCAGTGGCCCTCCTCGTAAAGTCGAGGTGGAGGCTGTCAACTCCACGTCTGTTAAAGTGCTGTGGCGGTCGCCGGTGCCGAGCAGACAGCACGGGCAGATCCGTGGGTACCAGGTGCACTATGTGAGGATGGTTAATGGGGAACCCGTTGGGCACCCTGTCATCAAGGACATCCTGATCGATGACGCTCAGGTAGGCACCCACCTGCACAGCTGCATCATTTCTCAAGTCAATCTTTACAAGCTTTTGCCAACTATTTTGATTTTGGTCTATGTCACAATAAAATGGCTAAAGCAACAGGAATGGGAACTTTAGAACACTCTTCCAGAACCTAGTGAGCTGCCTACCTAGTTGACTAAAGGTAGGCTTGCTTCGGCAATCCCATTATGCATTTCAATGTGGTCATTGAACAAAAAAACAAACAAGCAAACAAAAAAAAGCAAGTCGAAAGAAATCCCTGCTGGAAAATAGTTATAGGTGATAGCTGTAGTTTGAAACATGGAAGATGGTTTCTAGATGGAAAGGGGTATGATCCAGTCCCTCTAGTTTTTCGCGATTCCACGATCAATGAATACAATGCAAAATCAGCAAAATGGCGCATTTCTTCGAGATCCTGCATAATTAGTAATTTCACCGCAAAATAATCACAAAACAAATATCATTTTAAATCACAAAAAAATAAAATAATTATCTAATTGAACTATCTCTAATTTATTTAAAGCTGTAATGCATTGTTTTCATGAGGATACAGACGTTGTGGTGCATGCGCAGTATGTGGTCTTTGTGAAAGGGAAAGTGAATCTTTCTCACCTGCCATCTCGCATAAGTGCCAAGGACCGGGCGAATTGAATGCTCAAGATGGATGAATGACCAAATAAAAGTATGATATGCCAGATAACACTAAGCGCTGTATACCACAAACTCAATTCGCTACTGACACACGGACTGATGTCAGACTGGCTGAGGATTCTGTACACGCGTTTGCCGCCTGTCAGCGCTCGCGAGTATACAGAAATGTGTTCTATTTATAGGCTTATTGCCCTTGAACAATCAAAATCAAATACACACATAATTATGCCTAAATGTCCATCTTGGCGGTTATGTCTTGAGTGAATAAATTTGGGACATGTGACAGTATTGGGTCCGTGCATTACTGTAAGTCTTTAAAGTGAAAGCGACCTAATATAGCCTATACCCATCAAACAACAACTGGAAAAAACAAACAGTAACCTACTTAAACATAAAGCACTGTTTGCATCTGTATCTTTGTTGTATTTATGTGTCCTCCTATCATTTGTTTATTAGTTCTAATTTTATTACTGACTGTTCACTTGATTAATGAATTATTTGAGAACGTTTTACTTATATTAGGCAATTGCTTATTGCTGTGATTTACTTTTTACAGTCATATTTCCCATCTTAAGTGATCATGTTATTAAACCTACATAGTACACCACTGGACTTGCCTTTTTATTGTGCATTTAACATAATACATAATATGGTAAATGTGGTATCCTAATTATTTAAAAAAAAAACAAGAAAAAAACATTTTCATTTTGATCGCAAAAACCACAAAAAAATTTTGCGCAATCCTGGAGGGACTGATGATCACCTTAAATGTCAGCTGGTTGTTTCTGGTCTAGGATGGTCTACCATTTTGAACCAGCTCAGAGCAGGTGGTAACCAGTTACCAGCTTTTACTGCAGTGATGCCAATAGAGTGGTGCAGGTATGACATAATTTTGTAGGCCAAAACACGGTCAAGCAATAAAATTAGTATTTTAGCACTTCCGGTTCCATTGTTCCAAAGTCAAGTTTTTATTTTGTTTGTTTGTTTGTTTTTTAAATGGGGCTTTGGTTAAATGGCTGAAATAAAGTATGTGGTGAACAACCTCAAGACACTTTCACATTTTATTCTATGACATAAAATACATCAGTATTACCCCACTCGTGATTTTTTTAAGCTGTTACGTGCCTTGAAAAAGGCGGTTGCTAACAAGTGCCTAAATGGGACTACAAAAGCTGTCGAGGAAGCTCAGTCTGATTTTACAGCCTTGTTATGTTTATTATTGTGCTCTTGTAAACTATTCTAACTCAAGCGTTCTGGGAAACTGTTTTTAGATAAAAACTGAAAGAGTCGTCGTAGTTGAAGTCGAGCGACCATGGTGTAGTTTGTTTATAGCTTATCTTTAGCTTTAAACTTCTGCCGACTGCATTTAAGCTTCAAAAATCATAAAAGTTGTGTTCATCTGTGATAATTGTTTTGATGGACAAAACGTGCAAGTACCATAAACTTTTGTTGATCACAGAGCTTGTTTTTAGCGATAATCCAAAGGCCTATGGGAAAATCCTATTTGTTTTTTCTCGAGGGAACCAGTGCGATGCGAACCACCGGTTTGCCTACAAAGTGACATCATGCCTGCACCACTCTATTATAAACTAGAGGCTAAAGTTTGTGAACAAACTTTGTTTGTGGCTTGAGAAGCCTGAATGGTAAGGTACAATTATTTTTAAAGGTACAGTAGAAGAGTGAAAGTTTTTAAGGACATGTCACTACATCTGGTGCAGAGATAAGGGCTCATCAGAGTGATACTTACAGGCTGGCTGCCTGGCTAAATATATAATGAAAAATAATAACACAATACTAGGAGAAAAGTTTCAATGTGTCTATTGGAACACTAACATTAGCCATATGTCAGGGGCGGTTCTAGGATTTGTTTTATAACTACCTGAATTAATAATGAATTACAGTAGGAATACATGTTAATAAGGCATTTATTAACAAATTGATTAAATACTACTATATGTTTAAATAATAAGATGAATAAATGTGCATTTAAATAGTTTATTAATCATTTACTTACACTTTCTAAATTATCTTATGAACCACTGACAACTCCCAAATAACCAGTTTGTATATAATGTAATGCTTAATTTAGAAATAATAAATTGATTATTAATAAAGTATGAAAATACAATAATTAAACACATTATAGATGTGCGTAAAAATCAAGAATAAAGCATTTACAGCTGTATTTATAAACTGCTTATTAATGTCTATTAATGCTTAAATTATAAATGATAAATTAACTATTTACTAATGCTTAACTAATGATTCATAGCATGCAATTATTATAAAGTGTTACAGTTTTCCATCTTCAAACTAAACTTTGGGTCTTCATCCAACAAAGTTTGAATCCCAACTAGCTACCTCGCTTCCCGTAATGTTTACATGTTAGCTCAGTAGCGAAGTCTCTTTTAAGACAAGTCGTTTCACTCGGCGGCCATCTTTGAAACGCCTCACGGGCATGCAAGTGCAGCTCCCATCTCTATTTTTTTCTAATTGAAATTCTCCAAAACTGTTTGCCAAGCTTATGATTAAATTTTATATTTGAAATCACCAATGATTTGACAACAACTGTCTCATAAATTTTGTTTCTAAACTTAAATCATGAAAAAAACAGCATTGTTCAGCCTGGACAAAGCTAATGAGCATACGCATCTCAGAACACTGCCTGTTTCTATAGAAACCGGAGCTTATAACGGCAGCTGCAGTGACGCAATGTCTTTACTAATAAACGATTGGCTCTTTCATTTAGAAAGCGGGGCTTATTCGACATATTGGACGTTGCACTTTCTACCATTCATAAGTAATCGTAGTGCACCGTCTTTCTATATATAAAGTCTTTGTCAGTAGTTGGAGAGTCTTTTACGGCTGTTCAGACACATTCAACCACATGAGCGTTTACACTATGAAGGCAATCTGGTAGAAAGCGTTTTCGACTACCTCTGGAAGTGGACAAACTCAAAACATTTTAGACCCCGTTTACACCTGTATTTAGCGTCATCCACTTGTGATCCGATCGACCAAAACGCATCTTAATATCAGGTATAAAAAGGCCTTAAGTAGTGCCTCTTTGTAAATTGGCACAACTATATTACTTATATAGTAAGTCAAAAGTACCCTACCAGTACTTAAATTGGTACCAAGTAAATACAAAAACTTTTGGTCTTTCTGCAGTACAGTTCAAATCGGTATATATTTAGGCTACTGTTTGACTAACAGAAAATTGTCATCATATCATTATTAATAGCAAGTTTTGCTGTTAAATTGTTAAAAACAACAAATATGGACTCAGGGCTCACCATTAATGATTTTTTTTTTTTCTTCTGGCCTGGTCGGATCACAGGAAAAAAAACGAATACTAGTCTATCCAATATAAAGTTCAAACAAATTACAAGCAATAGCACAAATAAATACAAGAGGACAAATAAAAAGTAAATAAACAGTACTATACAGTGTTTGTGAAAACGGTTTTACTGTATGACGTAAATATACACAGATACAGATGGCATATATGGTGCGTTCAAGTAATGTCGTAAAGATTTACGAGTTGAACGCACATGAACACCACCACGAAGTCGTAAATGCCAGTGGGAAGTTCAGGGTTGTCTTTAAGCCCCGATCTATATGAGTTGGGGGTGTGTCAGTGAGAAACATATTTAGCAGTGCCACTGTCAGGCTTTGTCATTTACAACAAAGTAAGCTAGCATTGTAATATAAGGCCCCCCCTAGAAACAGTCTAGAACCACTCCTGGCCCAAGTCTATATTAAATTATTGTTTAATTCACTTTTGAAAGAAACTCTGACTATATAAATTACCAACAGGAAAAAATTGTTTAATTTACTTCAAAAACAGAAAGAAACATACACTATATTTTTTTTCAGTTTCTCAATTATGTTATTGATAAATCGTAGGACAGCATTGACAGTAAGTTTCTGTGCTCCTGAATGTTTCTGTGTGTGTGTGCGCGTGTGTGCGACAATGTAGCAGCACATTAGTTTAGAATGGCGATTAACTTACCTGTAAAATAAACTGTTTAAAATGTGCAATTACCCGATCAATATTGAGTATTCAGATGACACAGTGCTGGGGACAACCTGAAAGAAAAGAAAAAAAACATGCTCATGGAGAAAGAAGACAGCTCAAATGAATAAATCGATGAATAATTGGATAATGTGTTAACTCACAGCTATTAATTATTAAAATCCTTATTTGCACATACTGTAAGTAGATGAGGGATATATTTTCACTGCATTACCCTAAGAAAGTAGGCAGTAAATGTATTCTTATGACATGCACAATTTCATATAGCCTTTTCATATCCTCAAGATTGACATGTGACTTTCCCTAGACATTAATTTTTCCCATGTGAGGTTAATGATAATAACCAGCCATAAATTACATACACAGCATAGACCTGTTATCTGCTTGATTATGTGTCTTCATGTTAGACAATGAGATTGGCCCATCTGATTTCACACAACACATAACATCCTGACCTCAAAGTGCAATGTAGAGACGCAGACATGCTGTTTGAATCCGCCAGAATTATGAATAATTCATAATTCCAACATCTGCTCACTCACAGAAACATAACAGACACACCTCATGTTTCATCTAACGCTCTTGTGTCTTCAAGTGTAATTGAACTGCTTTTCTTTTTTGTCTGTTTGTTTTTTCCTCCTTCTGGTCTCTGGTCTGGGCATCAGTGGGAATATGATGATTCAGCTGAACATGTGAGTATGTTTGAGGAAAAACAGCTGCATTCAGTTCTGCACATTCACTGTATTTCATTCCGTGCATGATTTGCAAACATACACATCATTTGCTAGATGTTTAATATTATTTAACCATGACTATCTGAAGACAACATTGGATCTTTGTGAATAATAACACCTGTATACGTTATCACATAGAAATCAAGATTTATCAATACATTTGCAGTTAAATAAAAGGATACAAATCACACATACTGTACACCAGAGGTCTTTAACCCTGCTCCTGGGGACCCACTGCCCTGCAGAGTTTAGCTATAACCCTAATTAAAGACAGCTGAAGCTAATCAAGCTCTTCAGGATCACTTGTTGAAAATACACAGGCAGGTGTGCTGAAGCAGGACAGAGGGTCCCCCAGGAGCAGGGTTGAAGACCTCAGCTTTACACCAGAAAACACATGCAAACTCACAGAAACATGCAGTGTGTTCATTGAAAATGTTTATGTAAGTGTAATGTAAGTCTTTCTAATTTCTTATTTCAAACAAAATAATGTGCATTATAGTTTGATCTATGCATTGAGTGATGAATGGCCTTTACATAGATGGCTTTGCATCAGTGGTTCTCAACCAAGGGGTCGGGCCCACTAGGGGACAGCTTAAAATTATTTAAAGTAAGACCAAATATACTATAAAATAAGCTAAACAGACTAAAACTCAAGATATAAGCTGCTGTCATATTATCTTATTTGAATTAATTCCCTCAGCACCTGTCATTTTTATTTTAAAAACAGGGTTATACAGTCTTGGAAAACCTGGATATATGAGGATTTTTGCCATAAGAAATATAATTTTTTTCTAGTTATCGTCAAGCCCTAAAATATTTTATCTTGTAAAAATAGCTGAAAAGTTGCCATTTGAGAGAGAAAAAAAATGTACAAGAAAATGTAAACTCTGAAAAACATGTAGTTATTAATGCAATAAAATAATTCTACAAATAATACAATTATAAAATAATGAAATTCCATAATTAATGTAAAAAATATATATATATATTTTTGTTTTATAAATATAATTTAGAATATTTATATGATTATATGTAATTAAATAAATTTTTATTGCCTCTCATTATTTCTGTAAATAATAAAGTTTGAAAATGAGCAGCTTTTTCTTAATAGAAGAAGAACCTGAAATATCTTGGGTGGCTTTATTGTGGGACTTTGTAGTCAGAAAGGTTGAAAACCGATGCTTTACATTTTTTTTAATGGTATTTATTATGCTAATTACTACCTCCAGACATGTATATTTTTATTTAGAACAATCCAGATTCATGAACATTAGAACAAGGGTAAGCAAAAAAAGAAAAAATCTTTGCATTTTTTTTTTTCTTATACTACAACTTTTGTAAAATAAATAAATAATAAAAAAATAAAAACACATTATTTAGCTTATTTTTCTGTATGATTTTAAAAGCGTTATTTTTTTATTATTATTTATTTTTTTTTTTTTGCAGTCAGTGTTAAAAATGTCCTTGTGTTTTTCCAGGAATTAGTCCTCACTGATTTGGACGCTGAGACCACCTACTCAGTTACCGTTGCAGCTTACACCACCAAGGGTGATGGAGCGCGCAGCAAACCCAAGCTTGTCACCACCACTGGGGCCGGTAAGTTCAGAACAGTTCACGCCTCTGTTTCTGTGGACTCTGTATTATTTGGCAGGCCTCTCCCTGCAGCCATTACAAGTGAATGCCTATAATTGCCCTCGCAGTGATGAAGGCGCTTGTAATTCCACTCACCTACGGCTCTGACTTTGAAATGCTCGCAGGGGTTAAGGAAATAATGGAAAAATCTTTCAGGAAAATAGACTTTTTCAAAAGAAAAGAATTCTGCGTACTGTCTGGATTATCACTGAAAGGCTCGAAACGCACAATCGCTTATAAGTACAGGCGCTTTTCTGTTGTACCTCTAATTGTGCTGTTATTCAGCTCCCTGAAAGGCCTTTTATCTCACTTTTGTACTTGAGTGCACAACTGTGAAAAGGCACACAGTATCACTGTTGATATCTGTTTGATATTGTATCATTACAAATTGTCAAACTTGCAGCGTTTTCGAATGGATAATTTGGAGAATAGATACAGCAGTGCAGGTACAATACTAAGAGGATCCATTAAAATATGTTAGATCAGTGAATTTCAATGTAGTTTTCAGAGCCGACACATTACCAACATATTTAAATTGTTAGAAATTGTGGACTATTGTCTTCAATGCATTTACATTGCACACAGGCTTTCACAATCATGAATTTTGGGCTGAGAATTAATTGTCATACAAATAATTGCGATTAAGGATTTAATTCCATTTTGTTCATGTAACTGAATAAGGACGTTCCCTTTCAGTCGGTCACGTTCGATGTACGTCGGAACTGACCGACGAATTGTGATCTGTTTTCAGAGACCAATCTACTTTGAGTGATTAAAAACGAGCCAATGGACATTGGCATGCGGTTCACGCATTCCACGCACCGCCCCGCAGCGCGGGTATAAACATGGAAGTGGAAGTACATAAACGTGCGAGATTGCGTTCGTGGGTGATTCATACTCTCTCAGGAGAGTGTGATCACATCGGCGCGCAGTTCGTCTTACCTTTCTCGTAAGGGCTTAAGCGTTCAGCGCACCGTGTGGTTGGTAGGGATCCCAATTCATCGGTCAGTCGAACGTGACTGACTGAAAGGGAACGTCTCGGTTACGTATGTAACCCTCGTTCCCTGAAGGGAACAGACGTACTGAAGGGAACGGACGTACGTCCTATCGCCACTTGTCTCGGCTCCTCAGTTGAAAAGCGATATGCGGTAATTCCACTTCCGTGTTTATACCCGCGCTGCGGGGCGGTGCGTGGAATGCGTGAACCGCATGCCAATGTCCATTGGCTTGTTTTTAATCACTCGAAGTAGATTGGTCTCTGAAAACAGATCCCAATTCGTCGGTCAGTTCCGACATACATCTCCGTTCCCTCCTTCAGGGAACGAGGGTTACATACGTAACCGAGACGTTTATTTATATAGCACATTTCATACACAATGGCAATTCAAAGTGATTTACACAGAAATGGAATTAAAATATTCATAAGAAAAAAATAAATAAAAAAATAAATATATATACAACTTTCAGTTTATAAAGCAACATTTCTAATTTTCATTTAGTTTTTCATCTTAAATTTATTTTATTTTCAGTTTTTTTTAATTATTATTAGTAGAAATGTTTTTAATAGTTTCAGTCAGTTTTAGTTAACTATAATAACCCTGGTTTGTTGTCTGTCCATCCTCAGTTCCTGAAAAACCACGTCTCATGGTGAGTCCGACAAACATGGGCACAGCGCTCCTACAGTGGCACCCACCGCCCAACACCCACGGCCCACTGCAAGGGTACCGCCTCCGATTCGGCCGCAAGGATGTCGAGCCGCTAACGGTGATTGAGTTCTCAGAGCGCGAGAACCACTACACCACCAAAGAGATCCACAAGGGGGCGTCCTACACGTTTCGCCTCTCGGCCCGCAATAAGGTGGGATTCGGAGAGGAGACGGTGAAGGAGATCACAACACCCGAGGACACGCCGTCCGGTTATCCACAAGGCATCATAGCCGAAAGTAGCACAACGACCACCATGCAGGTCAGCTGGCAGCCGGTGACATTAGCCGAGCGCAACGGAGCCATTATCAAATATGCCCTTCAATACAAAGACATCAACAGCCCTCGAAGTCCCTCAGAATTGTTCATCACAGCACCCGAGTCCACCGTCACGCTGGATGGCCTTAAAGCAGACACGACTTACGATATTAAAATGTGTGCCTTCACCAGTAAGGGCCCTGGTCCTTACAGTCCTAGTGTCCAGTTCAGAACGCAACCCGTCAACCAAGGTAGGGGGCTCAAAATACCCTCTCGGCCCACGTTTGCCTTCTTCTACAACCTTTGAGAAAGAGTGTGGTTCTCAGGACCAAATCGAATATGAAAATGCCTTAGAATAGCTAGCTCATATCAAATAGCATCCTACGGAGAGTCAATGGTAAGCCGCAAGGTAAGGTTCTAGTTCTGGACTAGTCCTCATGAGGTAGCAGGTGAAATTCTTCGCAGGTAAGGTTGATGACTAGCTACCTTCCTAAAAGGTGGTGAGAGAACTGTTCCGGCTCTGTGTCTAATTCATCTGCCCCAACTTTCTTTTAGCAGTGTTTGCAAAAAATTTTCACGTGAGAGCTGCCATGAAGACCTCGGTGCTGCTGACGTGGGAGATTCCTGAAAACTACAACCCTGCGCAGCCGTTTACGGTAAGAGCATCCCTTAAAATGCTCTGTCTATCACATTATAACTTGCATAACGTTTGATGTTCGGTTAATGCTTGGAGTAACACTGGTTCCTTCCAGATCTTGTACGATAACGGTCAAAGTGTGGAGGTGGATGGGAAGCTGACGCAGAAGCTCATCACCAACCTTCAGCCGGAGACTCAGTATTCCTTCCTGCTCACCAACCGTGGGAACAGCGCCGGAGGTCTGCAGCACCGCGTCTCCACCATGACAGCACCTGACATACTTCGCACCAAACCGTACCTGATCGGCAAGACCAATTTGGACGGCATGGTCACGGTTGAGCTGCCGACGGTGCAGACAGCAGAGAAAGTCAAGTGAGTACGAGTTCTTCTTTGTGTTTGGTTTTATTAAGAGAAGCACCATGGGTGCTTCAGCACAATGAGATTTTATATATATATATCCCCTGACTTTAGGGTTGATTATCTCTGGTTTGGGAGCAGATATTAACCTGAAATCTCCACAGATATGAGTCCTCTATGGCACTGTTCTGCTGTAAAAACATTATGAGTTTGAGATTCCTCTGATTACAGAGCTAGAGCTAGTAGAAATCTGGGGAAAAACCTTCTTTATTCATGTGTTTTGAGAAATGAACAGATGTTAAGCATAACAAATAAAATAGGCTAATCTAAGTTTGTCAGTGAGGTCTAAAATAGAGGTCCAGTGGGAACCTAAACAGTCTTAAAATCAAATCCAAGTCTAAGGAACAGGAATGTGCAAAATATTTATATATGTGCACCTAATGTGCGCTACAGTGTTATTTTTGTTTTATTGATATACAGTTATAGTTTTTGTTAAACTTTTGAATTTGATTTGTATATTCTAATTTTAATTGTAGTTTTAGTTATTATTTTATGTCTAACAATATATTTCAGTGGTCCACTTTAGACATTCTACTAACTAAAAGTAACTTTGCAACTATATGTCACCTAATCTCACTAGAGTATCAGTAGGCTGTATGCTTAAAGGGTTAGTTCACCCAAAAATGAAAATTCTGTCATCAATTGCTCGCCCTCATGTCATTCCAAACCCATAAGACATTCGTTCATCTTCTGAACACAAATGAAGATTGTTTTAATGAAATCTGGGAGCTTTCTGTTCATTGACAGCCTACGCAACTACCATTTTCAAGCCCCAGAAATGTAGTAAAGACATCATTAAAGTAATCCATGTGACTCCAGTGGTTTAACCTCAATTTAATGAAGATACGTGAGTGCTTTGTTTGCGCAAAATAAATAAATTAATAATTTGTCACTTTATTTACAAAATATTAATCTCCAATGCATGTTCACAAGAGCATCACAACGCATGCATGTTGTGTTGACGCGAGAGTGCATTTGAGATCAGTATCTAGGGAGCATCCTGATTCATTTCTGTAAAAACACAGAAGAAATCACTCAAATTAGGCAAATTAAGAATAATCAAGCAACTTCCATTGGACCGTTAGAGTGAATTAGATTTTATTTGTATATTCTCATTTAAATTTTTGTTAAAGTTGTAGTTTTGTTGTGGTCTTTTTTATCACAATTTTTATATATATATATATATATATATATATATATATATATATATATATATATATATATATATATATATATATATAATAAGTTTTATTAAGTTTTTTTTTTTTTTTTTTTTTTTTTTAGTTATTTTAGTACTTTTAAGCGAAAATGAGAAATGTTGCTTTGGGAACTAGTGAAATAAAATTAAGTTTTAAAGTTATTTTATTTTCAGTTACCCAAGTGGTTATTTATTTATTTATTTATTTATTTAGTTATTTAGTTAGTTAGTTAGTTAGTTAGTTAGTTAGTTAGTTAGTTAGTTAGTTAGTTAGTTAGTTAGTTAGTTAGTTTTATTCAGGAATATTATCCCTGGTGCATTAGAGGTCAGTTTTTATTTAAAGTAGCTAGGGAGCGTCATGAGATATTGAGGTTTCCGTAAATAAAAACACGTAGAGATAATTATTCAAAAAATGAGGCAAGCAATTTCTGCCCTTTTCAAGACCATGTTGGTTATTTTGGTTATAAGTATTTTTTTAGCTTGTGATCATAATGGCTGTATTGGATTATGGGAATTCTAGCAGGGCCGTCTGTCATCATTTAGCTCATGTTGTTCCAAACATGTATGATTTATTTTCCTGTGCTCCTTTTCATGTAGGAAATGATTTGAAACTTTAAAAGGACACAAAATCACCATAAAAGTTTCATAAAAGTATTCTATACTTCTCAATGTTATAAGTAACAAAACTTTATTTTTCTGTTGTGCTTTTGCATTCTTGTTGAGCTAGTGGGTGACTGAAATCCAGGCTAATAAACTGAAAGGCCAATAAATATCAGCTGATATTTGGTATTTTTAAATGATCTGCATCAGTCAATGTTTTTTTTTGTTTTTTTGTTTGTTTGTTTGTTTTTTTTCCTGTTTGGCTGATACAGGGGTTGAACAATGAAACTGAAACACTGGCCAATATAGTGTTGGAGGTTTCACGGCTATTTATGTGCAGCCTAGTGGCCAATCTTCACAGATTTTACATTGCATCAGTAAGAGCAGAGTGTGAAGGTTGAATTAGCAATCCACACAACATAATGGGAGACATCAGAGTTCAAAAGAAGATAAATGGTTGGTGCGCATCTCGCTGGCTCATCTGTGACCAGGACAGCAAGTCTTTGTGGTGTATTGAGAGATATGGTACCAGGGTAATGTCGGCATACCACCAAGTGCGACCAACCACATCCAACAGGAGTAACTGTCGCCTCAAGAGGATATTGTCTGAGAGGGATGTCCAAGTACTAACCTGGATTGTATCCAAGAAATATAAAACCACAGCTGCCCAAATCACTGCAGAATTAAATGTGCACCTCGACTCTCCTGCTTTCACCAAATTCTCATGATCATGCTGATCACATTTAGTGTCTTACATTAAGACTCCAACAATTACAGTTGCTGTCATTTTGAAATTTACTGTATTTTTGTTTTTGCTGCTACTTATTTCAATTTTGTCCAGATCTCACCAAACTTGGCTCAGATGATCAGTAGACTGAGCTGCGCAGGGCTGACCAGACATAATTTTGATTTTCAACTCTGTTCAAAAGTTACAGTAACACAAAATTAGTGTTGACCCGAAATAGGATGGAACACTTTAATCTATTGAAACTAAGATATAAGACTTTTTCCCTAAAAAATGCTTATACATTTTGAAAATATTGTCTACAACTTTGCTTCTTGGTATATTTGCGTTTGGTATATCTTGGTTTATGCTGATTCCAACAGTTTTTGTTTTTTTGCTACTCCTGGTACAAATGTAGCTGCACTGAAAAGACCAAACAGATTTTTGATAATAAATATACGAACCGTTACAGAGAAACACCTTTCTGAATTCTACAGGTTTGTGTTTGTTGTCTTATGCTATGTTAGCTTATCATGCTAATCGATTAGCAAGCTAAATATTTCCCATTCTTTCTAATATGGCTCTTCTGTTATCAGGCTAACAGTAAGCTGCATTAGACTAACATGCTGACTAATTCATCTTCCAGAATCTGGCAGTAAGTTTTGGCAGTTCATTTTTAGTCCATCTCTGCAAAACGTACTTCAGGATAGGAGATAAAATAGGACTAAAAATGAACTCCCAAAACTTACTGCCAGACTGTGGAAGATGAATTTTTCAAACAGTGGTACAAGAGGATGTGGTGCTGGTCCTTCAAGTCTATAAAGCTGTCTATAAAGCCTATAAAAAAAAGAGTCTTCTGTATTCACAACACTTCATGTATTTTACAACACTTTAGCTTGTGATTCTTATTAAGCGGGGTCATTTTTTAGGATTCTTTACCTAACTTGCGTCTCCGAGATCCTGACACCTTGCACTTCTGGAGACTCCAGGTAGGTTGCAGTTCTGGAAAACGGTGGCACTGGAGACTAAAGGGTTCCTGATGTTTTCACACTTAATTCTTCACCTTAATTCTTAATTCTTTTGCAGTTATATGTCTTTTCTTCACCACCTGTTTTTGTCTGACCCTGCTGACCCAGTGAGCATTTCACTGTCCAATGGTCATGCCTTAACTGCAATGTCTTAGTATTGTATCCTTCTCATGGGCATTTAATCGTTTTTTACTTTCTTTTTAGTCTGAGTTAAATCTCTTTTTTTTTTTTTTTATTTTTTATCTGTAAAAGAAAACGTGCCTAATAATTCTGCACACCTGAATATATGGTGTTTCTCATTTCCAGCCTTCATGAACAATTATATATCATTTATAAATGATTAAAAACAAAATTAATAGTAGTTAAGATTAATGTGGTTTGGAATTGGTAAAATATGCCTGGAAAAAATATGATCAGAAAGTCAACATCCCTAATAATTCTGCATGCAGTGTATATACATGTACATATACATGTCATTTGGAAAAGAAAGGACATCCTTTAGAATTTTATGGTTTTATGTTTCAGAACATAAAAAGAAAAAATAATAATAATCATCTGGTCGTTAGCAGGTCTTAAAATTAGGTAAATACAACCTCAGATGAACAACAACAAATGACATATTACACAGTGTCATTATTTATTTAACAAAAATAAAGCCAAAATGAAAAAGCCATGGGTGACAAACTAAGTACACCCTATGATTCAGTTGCTTGTAGACTCACTTTTAGCAGCAATAAGTTGAAGGAATTGTTTTCTGTATGAACGTATCAGTCTCTCGCATCGTTCTGGAGGAATTTACATTTACATTTATGCATTTGTCAGATGCTTTTATCCAAAGCGACTTGCATTGCATTCAAGGTACACATTTTTACATTTTGTGAGTTCTTGCTTTCCCTGGGAATCGAACCCATGACCTTGGCGTTGCTAGCGCCACGCTCTTATTGTTTGAGCTACAGGAAAGAATTCAGGCCCACTTTTAGGCTGCAAAACAAGTAAAAAATAATCAGCCCTCCACCAGTGTGATGGACAGTTGGTATGAGGTGTTTGTCACCAAACGTGGTGCTGTCCATTATGGTCAAAGATCTCCACTTTGGTCTTGTCTTTCCCAAGGACATTGTTCCAGAAGTCTTGAGATTTGTTCAGATGCAACTTTGCAAACCTAAGCCGTGCTGATGTGTTGTTTTTAGAGAGAAGAGACTTTCTTCTGACAACCCTTCCAAACATGCCATACTTGTCCCATCTTTTTCGAATTGTACTGCCATGAACTTTAACATGTTAACTGAGGCCTATAGAGTCTGATGTGTAGTTCTTGGGTGTTTTGAGACTTCTCTGAGACCTTGAGGTGAATTTGGTGGGATGTCCACTCCTGGGAAGATTGGCAACTGTCTTGAATGTTTTCCACTTGTGAATAATCTTCCTTACTGTAGAATGATGGACTTCAAATTGTTTTGAAATGGCCGTATAACCCTACCCAGATAGATGGAAGCAACAATTGCTTCTCTAAGATCATTGCTGATGTTTTTAACACACACCTGAAGGCTGCAGACTAGCAAACTGCCAAAACTTCTGCTTTTATAGAGGTGATCAGACTTGCCAGAATAAGTAAGGGATAATCAACGGCTACCTGTGCATTAAACGATTTTATTGCACACCTTCCATCCAATCAGAATCTAATATTCAGACAGACCATGGAATAAAGGCTAATAATGGCTGAACTCAAACAAAATAATGATGATAAAATAATAAAGATTAAGTCTCATACTAGCAGAGGTGTGAAAAGTCAGAACAATAGAATAAGGCAGTTTGCCTCGCCAGACCTTAGACAATAGACTGCAAGTGGGTGTTTATAGGGCAATAACATATTTTATTAGCATCTTATCACTCACTCTGACACATGGTCTTACAAAATGTTTAATAAAGTTCAAGTTTTGAGATAACATCCTCAGATTTGAAATGAAGCATGAGCAGACTTGTGGCTTCAGCTTCGTTGTGTGTCTTAAGTTTCTACAAAACAGATAAATCATATTTTTATACATAATATATCCCTAATGTTTTTTATATTTTATTTATTTTTGTATGTTTGAGCTTATGTATATCCATATTAATAACAGTCTGAGTAATTCTGAGTTTTGAACTGTAAACTCTCAAGTGTTAGCTTTCTAAATATAAGTTAGTTATGTGTCTATTCAGAAGAACTTATGAGCAGCAACCTTTTATATTTGGTATGTAATGTATGCCCCACTTGCCAAAATGGTGGGTGTGCAGTAAGGAGATATTTAGATATTAAGGGGATATAAAATTAATGCATTATAGCATATGGTTATTTTTTTCTTCTGTCATCCTTTGGCTAGTGTTATATTATATGATCATGCTCTTATTCATGCAAAATCTTTTCAAACATTCCAATGCAATAAATCGCGATTATTTACAGAAAAATGTGCTATTTAATTTGTGTGTGTATATATATATATATATATATATATATATATATATATATATATATATATATATATATATATATATATATATATATATATATATATATATATATATATATCCATCAAAAATTCCTTTATCAGTCATCCACTACTGTAAACACTTCAGTCCATATGTAAAGGACCAACTGGCATTATTCAAAATATCCCTGTTTGAGTTTGTTTGGGAGAAAGAATCATACAGGTTTGGAATGAGATAAGAGTGAGTAAAATAATTTTTTTAGGAAACCGGCCATCATCTCTACCACAGAGACTCATTAGTGTGTCTGAAGCACCAGCCTCGAAGAGAAACCAGACTAAAGTGAGAGGAAGTTGGCAGATTATTGATGTGTTTACCGAGGGTTTCTCTCTTTCATCAAACATGTCGTTAATCCAGTGTCATCCGAAGTGGATTGGAAAGTCCAGATTGATCGGTGCTAATCTTGATGGATGTCCTAACGCCTTTGCCGGCAGCCAAATCTTGACCACTGAGACACTCACACTCTTTCTTGCACTCTCTGTAGGGGATACTACATTGTGGTGGTACCGCTGAAGAAACAACGGCCTGGAAAATTCATCAAACTCTGGGACAATCCGGATGAGATGAATCTGGAAGAGGTAACAGACACCTTACACGTCAACATTAGAGTCAGTGTGTCGATAAATTAGGCCCACTTTACAAACATTATTGATCATGGCAGCGGCCCATGTAAGGACATCAGTCCCAACACAACTACAAGCAGCTGATTTGAAAAGAAAGCAGTGAGACCTCGCAGTTCTACCAGCTCCCTTCATATGCAAATATGTTCCTGCTCGCTTATGGAGACGGGAACAAAAGATGTTCTCCTCTGAAGGGCAGGACAAGCAGGCGAGAGATAGAGCCGAACAATATTATTTTTAGCCAGAGTAAATATTTGAAAGGCTTTTATGTGGCGAGGCGTAAGAAGGCAAGTGTTTTCCCAAGAATTGTGCCAGTTGAACTGCCAACTGCGGCACATACTCTGAGCTGCAGCTCGGGAAGGGACGGTACCATGCAGGGATCTCCTTTCTGATTGGCTGATGGCTGGAACTGCCCTTCCCCCCACCAGCTGGCCTGAGGCAGTTCTGCAAACCTAGTTACGATGAAGCTGATAGTTCTGTTAATAAAGAAAACACAAGGTCAGCATTGCAACCACCATTATCAAAAAACAATGACATACATACACACACATATATATATATATATATATATATATATATATATATATATATATATATATATATATAATACATAATACATAATTCCTCTCCAAATTCCAGTGTACACACGCACACACTCAATTTATTTTACTGTCAATATTTGAAGTTGCCTGTTCAAAGTGGCTCAAGGGCAGAAGAACTGAAGCAGTTTTGACGGCTTGAACAGGATTGATAGAAAGCTTTATCAGAGCAGCCCTCCATCTCACAGCAGATGCCTACGGATAACTATACACACATGTTGGGTTTTCAAGTTTTATGGGGACATTGCATAGACATAATGATTTTTTCATACTGTACTAACTGTATATTATATCCCCTAGACCTAAAGCATATAACAAAATTGCTAAAACTGAAAATTAAAAACAACTCTGAGAATATAAAAGTAAAAGCTAATGAAAAAAGTAAATAAATAAAACAGTAATACTATATAATACTAAAATAGCACTGGAATGTTCACAATCAGATGAAATTCAGCACTGATTAAAATATGTGTTTGAGTGTGTGCTAAACTGATCAAGCATTTGTCTCTGTTTCTTTTATAGTTGTTGCGAGAAATCAACCGAACTAGTCGCGCTCTTCGGTTTCGCAGGCAGGTGGAGCTGAAGCCGTACATCGCCGCATATTTCCACGAGCTGCCGACAGAGTTCACGCTGGGCGATGCCAAGACGTACGGAGAGTTTGAGAACAAGCAGCTGCTGAATGGACAGGAGTATGTGTTCTTCGTGCTGGCTGTGCTGGAGATCTCAGACAATGTGAGTCTCATCCTCCGCTTTCTATTGGTTTTATGGTAAAAATATTTGTAAAATTAAAATCCTTAGCATTAAAGCAATCGCACACCTTATGTTTATGCAAGTTAGGGAAATTGACTCTAAAAAAATCCTGGGTTATAAACATCCATTTCTGTGTTATTTGGCAACCCAGCGCTGGGTAAATATTGGACAGAACACATGCTGGCTTAATTTTATCCAGTTTGTTTTATCCAGCGGAAAAATCCCTCTCTACGAATGCGTTAGTCTGTAATTTTCCCACTCTAGCTAGAACATGACGGCTGCGCAAATGGATGTTTAAATGGCAATCGCGTTTTTAGTATTATATAAATACCTAGACTAATTGAAATGACAATTGACAATTCTTTTGCGTCTTGCGGAACGCGGGACAAAGCTCCCACCCAGCGCTGGGTAGGTATGTGACCCAGCAGCTGAGTTACAGAAAAACTCTCCAGCACTGGGTAAAATATTAAAAATAACCCAATAAAATGACCCAGCAGGCATGACCGAAGTGTGTGTATTATGAAAATAAACTTATAAGTGAGTGTGCAGTTATATTCTTCTATTTTCATTAGACTTTACGATAAGGTTTCATTTGTTAACATTAGTTAACTATATATTAGTTTACATGAACTAACATGAAAACAGTTCCAAAGCATATATTAATCTATTAAACAATATTTACTAATACATTATTAAAATCAAAAGTTACATCTGTTAATATTATTTAATGAACCTCAGCTAATACAAACTAACAATGAACAGTTGTATTTTATTAATGTTAACAGAGGTACATACTGTAACAGATGTATTGCTCATTGTTCATTAATGTTAGTTAATGCATTAACTAATGGAACCTCATTGTAAAGTTTTACCAATATGATAATTTCTGTAAAACATGATGCAGTTGATATGAGAAGCAAAAATGTGAATATATCTATTTTTTCTTAGACATTTTTCTAAGCATAAACCACACTAAACTGAACAGTATTTGTGCTTAAGCTTAATTCAAGATATATTCTCTGAACACCAGGCTTATTATCGTACACATTTTTCTTATATAACTAAATGTATCTTGTTTTAAGGATGTATAAATATTTAGCAAAAGTACTGATTAATGAAATTGTTTTACTGCTCAGGGGTTAGTCTCCTTCGTCTCGTGTCCAAACGATTGCTGGCATTGGTGTCAGAGTCACGCGATGTGGTCAGAGTGAGAAAACCAGGCTGAACTCTATCAGCACACAGCCTGCTGGGAATAAGAGCGGTGTGTCTGTCTCTCTCCGGCTGTCTGTCTCTCACAGGGAAAGCCCTGAAGAGCTGTCAGTGGCGGGACTGTGAGATAAACGCCTTCTTTTTAATAGCAGCAGAGTCTTATCAACTGCACTGCAGAGAGACAGACACACATGCAGACAGACAGAGGAATGATTAGCTCTGTGAAAGCAGTGAGACGGTATTCACTGAGCGCTGGGAAGACAAAAACTCAGACAGTAGAGCTAGACACAGTGACCGAACCTCATATCACTGTTCATGTGACACATCCCACTCTGTATTTTCACTTTCCTCCATGCGCCTTTGTCAATCTCATGCATAAATTGGATAAAGCAGTTATGGACAAATAGAAATAATGAAAATAAATTAACTTTTATTCAGCAAAGTAAATACATTTATTGACAGTAAAGACATTAATATTGTTATAAACGTTTCTATTTCAAATAAATGCTGTCCTTATGAAGTTTCTATTCATCAAAGAATCCTGACAATTATCACGGTTTCCACAAAAAATATTAATTAGCACAGCTGTTATCAACATTGATAATAATAAGAAATGTTTCTTGAGCAGCAAATCAGCATAATAGAATGATTTTTTTTTTTTTTTAAAGGGGACCTATTATGCAAAATTCACTTTTATGAATTGTGTTTGAACACAGTTTGTGTAAACAACCAGCCTATAATGATAAAATCCACCCACTCTTTTTTCTTTTTTTTATAATCCCCATAAATCATAAACGGTCTCTCCAAACGAGCAGTTCCAGATTAGGGTAGAGTAGCCCGCCATTTGTACTTCCTCGCTGGAGATATACAATGTATGCGCAAAAAAAAAAATTCTTGTATTTATTGTATAAGTTATTGGATATACCACTGAACATAAGAGTCACCATAGACTCCTGGCTTCTGAGCCACTGAGGACATCATGATTGCATTTAATTTATAAAGGAAATGTGCCATAGAAAGTCGCTATATATTTGTGAGAAGCATTTTACGCTGGACTGCTTCACAAACGAGGGTTAGTTCAACGCTGGATTTGCACAAATGTTGTTTCTGAAAGATTTTTAGATTAACATGGACACTCTCCATCAGTGTCCCACTTCAGTTCGAACATTTCTGACATTTATGACATTCTCCAGTTTTCTTGTTTTGAGTATCCAAAGCATGAGCTGTAATGGTTCCGCCCTCTTCAGTAAAGGGGGCTGGGAGCAGCAGCTCATTTGCATTTAAAGGGACACACACATAACAAACGGCATGTTTTTGCTCACACCCAAATAGGGGCAAATTTGACAAGCTATAATAAATGATCTCTTGGGTATTTTGAGCTTAAACATCACAGACACATTCTGGGGACACCAGAGACTTTTATTACCTCTTGTCAAAAAGTGCATAATAGGTCCCGTTTAAGGATCATGTGACACTGAATATCTGTTTGATGCTAAAAACTCAACTTTGCTACAATATACAGTATTTACATAGAAAACAGTTACTTTGCAATAATATTTCACAATATTACTATTTTTATTTCTGTATATTTTATCAAATAAATGCAGCCTTGGTGAGCAGAGGAGACTTGTTTCAAAAACAAACAAAATCATTTAAAACGTATGAACGGTTAGCCAGTATACGTCTCAGAATGTTTCTGAATATAATGCCTGAGAAACGTTTGTGTGTGTGTTGCGTCTAATGTCTCTGTTTATCTGCTTGTGCTGATGATTTGAGAGTAAATTAGATGCTAATCACTGAATGTAGTTCGTAACTCACATCACTGAACACATCGCAACACACACTGATGAATATTACATTAATCAGAGTCATAACAGGATTTCAGACCTCTGACAGTGTTTTTATATAATCGTATTTATATAGTTCCGTTTAATTGTTTCCGTTAATTGTTTCCAGCACATCCAGGCTGTTTGACTGTGTACTTGAATAATAAGATGTTGCCATTGATTGCAAGAGAACTGCTTTAAAGAAACATACCAGAAACATATCCCTACGTACTTAAGTTATATGTGCAGTTTATGTGAGAATAATGTGAGAAATAATTTGAGAATAATGCATTCATTCACCTAGAAAAACAATCTGACCTTAAAGGAATGATTTAGGCACATTTCAGATCAAATAACAAACTCTTTTGTTCTGCTGAATAATTAATGTAAGTGCTTTAACAAAACTACAAGCTTCACATTTCAGCTTCACATTTGAGCATTCTCTAAGCTAACAAAAATGTTTCAAGACTGTTTTGCTAACATTCCTATTAAGTTATTTCTGAATGTTGTCAGAATGTTAAAAATATCTTTTTTTTTTTTCTTGGTTTCCTTGTTTGTTTGTTTTTCTTAATTCAAACATTAAGTGAACATTCCACTTTATATTTTTCAAGCCTTGTGGGAACATTGCATTTGAATGTTCTCTGATTATTCTGAAACAAAAAGTAACATTTAAAAATGTCCAACTAAAATATTTCTGAAAATAAAATCCAAATTTTTTTTTGTGCTAACCTTTTGAGAACATTACTAAAGACCAGATAACTTTGAACAAACGTTCTGTTAACGTTACTGGAAGAACGTTTTTTCATAACTTTGTGAGAACCTTAGAAAACGAGCTAACAGAATGTTCCCTGTTAGCTGGTGTTGAGTGTTGGTGTAACTAGTTACTGTAATTTAATTACTTTTCTCTTGAAAAAGTAAAGTAAGGGATTACTCTTATTTTTTCTGTAATTTAATTACAGTTACTTTTGATGTAATTGAACTAAATACTGTGTATAGACGGTAGAACAATTATTTAAAATGGAATTAAGTCTGACTTTAAAATGCATGTTTTTTTTTTTTTTTTTTATGTATCCTTATCTCATTTGTAATACTTTGGTCAGTTAATAAGAATAATGTATGTAGTTTTATATGATTTATTTTAATGAATTAAAAGAGCCATTTCATGTTCATCCTTGAATCACTTAACTAGTCAAAGTTGATATAGGATTTAGAAAGTAATTAGTAATAAGTAATGAAATACTTGTTGGACAGAGTAATTTGTACAGTAATCTAATTACACTAGAAGATGTAATTTGTAAATAGTAATTAATTACTTTTTAGAGTAACTTACCCAGCACTGCTGGTGTTTTCTTTCCAAAGCTGCTTTACAGCAGAATTTGCCACATATTTGATGGTTTACATCATTGATTCTGTTATTTTCCTGTTTATTACTGTGAAGCTGCTTTGAAAAAACTTGACTTTGAAACCCTCTGCTACTCTCGTCCCATAGATGGCCATTGTATGCGTTACTTAAAATAATATGTCAGCTCTTTTTACAAACCGAGGGACACAATACGAAAACAAGGGGAATCATGGAATTTAGAGTATTTGGTGTAAAGTGTGAATTCAGGGTTTCTTGATCAAGCGATTCAGATTTCACTGTCGTTGTTCTGGGTTTTCTTTCAGATGCTGTATGCGGCAAGTCCATACTCTGATCCGGTGGTGTTTGCTGATATCGACCCACAGCCCATAATCGATGAAGAGGAGGGTCTGATCTGGGTTGTGGGGCCCGTGCTGGCCGTCATCTTCATCATCTGTATTGTCATCGCCATCCTACTGTACAAGAGGTAGAAACCGTGGAGAAGCACACACTCTCAATAACCTTTGCACATCATTTGACTTATAAAGTTACATATTTCTCAGCGAAACTGTGAAACGTATGGTAAAGATGATTGGCTGTTAGTTTACATTATCCAAATGACTCAATTTCTGAGTTATTAGGGTGAAAGATTATGAATACAAGCTGGTCATTGGAATAACATTTACTGATGAATTATTCACAATAAGAGCTGAAACTTGGGTTAAGAAAGTCATTTGGATTTGGATTGTTGACTTTAAGCCATTGTGTGTGTATGTGTGTTTATGCAGTTATGCATTGTAAGTATCTTCAATAATCTGTAGCCCTCATTTGAATATAGACTGATCTGATCATCTGCTGTAAATTACAGCCAGGCATTGAGTTGAACATCTATTGTGATGAGGTCCTTCATATATCCAGGGTTATTTGATGTCTTCTGATGGCAGATTTATTTGTTAATCACAGAATCAATGTCACGGGCTCATGCACACATCTCATAGTGTAATATTACAATGTCAACAACACAACACACTCGCTGCCCATGATGCACCAATTCAATCCAAACAAACAGTTTCACATGAGCAATTCCAGCTGTCAGACATGTACAAAGTGACACAGAGTTGGAAAAACCTGTAAATATAAGGGGATTAAAACAGATCTTTCAACCAACTTTCAATTTTTTTGTGATTATATTATATTATATTATATTATATTATATTATATTATATTATATTATATTATATTATATTATATTAAAAAGAAATTAATACTTTTATTCGCAAGAACATTAAAATGATCAAAAGTGACAGTTGAGACATTTATAATTTTACAAAATAATTCTAGAAATGTTTCTTGAGCAGCAAATCAGCACATTGGAATGATTTCTAAAGGATCATGTGACACTGAAGACTGGAGTCATGATGCTACATTAAAAATCTTACCGATCCCAACCGTTTGAAGTAGTGTAGCCTATATTCATTATTAGTTTTATAATTAGTTTGGCTCATCAGATATGGTTTAATTTGCACGTCGTCATAATATCATGCGCAGAACCCATTGGCGCTTTGTTGGAATTGCACTTTCAAACTAATTTGCCCTGTTTAGTAAATCTGGCCCAAATACTTATTTATTTACACCAAATTTAGTTAGTGTCAGTGGCACAGTGGATGTATGTCTTAACACATTGGATCAGATGAAAATGAACAAATGCAAACCCCCTCTGAATATCAGCAGAACTAATGAGGAGATCTGTGTTTGTCTTATGTACTAACCTCTGTTCTCTCCTCTTGCCGCTTTCACTGGAGCAGTCAACCAGACAGGTAAGACCATTAGAAGAGCTGTACCTGAAACACATGCAGTGGTCATGGCATAGTCGAGTGCACTAAACACCAGGACGTGTCTCATTTCAATTTCAATCACAAGCATGTTTGCTTGACCACTTGAAGTGCTGCTCCGATAGTTCAAACACAGTTCATTTTGTCTTTAAGTGTGTTATGTTTTTGTCTTGTTTTTTTCAGGAAAAGGGCAGAGTCAGAGGCCAGAAAAGGCAGTCTGCCCAGCGGTAAAGAAATGCCTTCCCATCATCCCACTGACCCTGTAGAGCTACGCCGTCTGAACTTTCAGACTCCTGGTAAGAGCTGCTTAACACAAACCACACACAAATCATCAACCAACTCCTTTAGTTTGAAACAGTGTCCTAAGACGCTTCAATAAAATGTTTCAATTCATGCTATTTTTCAATACAATATAGAATATTATTCAGTACAATATAGAAAGTGAAGTATAATATATTGAATCATGAGGAGCGTGATAGTCTAGAGCAGAGCTTCCCAACCTTGGTACTCTCAATTTCGGATGCCTCCCTTATCTGATGTGCTTATTTCAGGATTGAGTGTCTCTAATAACTAACAAGCTGATGGATCAAGATTGGGAACCACTGGTCTTGAACACACTAGCTTTGTTCTAAAATCTAGTGAGCTGCCTACCTAGACAGCATTTTGGATGATGTCATTGGTGCATTCGAGACTTGAAGGCTGCTCAAAATCTTTACAGAATGCATTGCTCAGAAAGTAAAAAAAAAAAATTTAATCCATAAGCGAGATTGCAAGGTTTGTTTTACCTGATATTTCTGTATATTTCTTTGTCGCTATCTTATCAGCAAGATAATATCAAATTGTGTGGTGCTGCCTATGTAGAATATGTTAAATCAGTGACTCAAGAGGATCAATTACAGATTCTGCCTATGTAGACAGAAGACAACAAGGCAGCTCACTGGTTTTGGGAGCAGAGGTACCATCTCGGTTATGTTGGTGTTGCATTGGTCAGCTTTTAGGCGCCTTAGTGTCATTCATAAACACAGTCTTAAATGAGTCAGTGGACACAATCAGAGTAGAAAGGTCAAAGCCGTGCTCTTGTTTTGCTAAGCATATTAAAGGTGTAATGCAAGGGTCTGTTAGCCATATGGAGCCGAAAATAGAGAGCAGACCTCTTGACGAACCAGCCTGAGTGCTCACAAACGCACAGGACAGGTGGCTTTAGGACAGACAAAAGGGCAGGAAATCCCTCTGGACTCAGGAATTGCAGCTTTACAGCTGACCCAAAACTTCTTGCAACACATTCATAGCAGCTCAGTGAGTTTACCTGAAGGCCTGTTGCTAACTGAAGCCAGCGTAAGAAGACCATGGAGATATATATTCAATATAACCTCTGTTGGTGATTGTATATTCTGTTGGTGAATCAAGACACACATACACACATGTAGGCAGGCCATTGTGCTTGAAATCAGTGGAGTGTGAACGAGTTGTAGAGGAATCTGGGAATTGCCGAGCGGTGAAGGGCTGCTCCCTCCTGACCTTGGTAAACAAGGTGAAGTGCACTCGGTTCTAGGGCGGCCAGCCGTGAAGACCTATAGATTTATTTTCTGAGGCGCAGAACAGCGGTGACAACAGTTGCTCCATTAGTTTCTCAGAGGAGAACCTGGTGCCAGCGAGACTAGCTCTAAACACACTGAACTGGAGTCCATCTGTCTGTCTGACAGAAACACCTGGACTGCAAGAGCAAGACAGATGGACTGGAGGGAAACAGTTCACCTTTCTAATAAAAACAGCTTAGACCAGCATTTGCTGGTGTTAGCCTGCTACCAAGCTTTTTCCACTTGTCCTGTTTTAAAGATTTTGGAGGGGTTTGGGAAACCAACCAGCCAACCCCAAAATCACACTTCTCACGCAATTCATGGTATGTTTACTAATTTGTCTCAATCCAAATATAAATGGATAATTGGGTGCATATAAACATAGCTACTGAGTTTATTCTGAGGATTGACATTTGTTGCTAACCAAAACCCTTAAAAGCCCTCCATTGGTTATTATATATTTTGTTGGGGAATCAAGGCACATACAAGGCTTCCCATTGTGTTTGAAAGCACAAAAGCATGACTGAGGAATGTGGGAAGTGTTACAAGGTCAACACGACTGTTGATCTTGATGAACATCTGTTCACCTTACATCAGCCTCTGTTTAGCCGGTCCTAGCCCAGAGTCATGGTCTGATTTAGGACCATTCAGTGGTTTTGGGCTCACCAACAGGGTAGTCTGGGAAACTAGTCAACCACCTCAAGCTGGTTCAAGCTTGGTTGTCTTCTTGAACCATTCATCAAGTACCATAAAAAAGTTGTTGATGATCCAAAATCATTAACTTGATTGCCATCCATGCACCGCAGTCGGTGTTTGGTTTGATATTCATCTACGACACAAACATGGCAGGACGCATACAGTATTCACGTGTCAGGTTTGCATTGCAACATGGTTTCAAGAGCGATGTTCCATGCTCTCAATCCTCTCAGCAGCTCTTTATTAGTGGTCTCATGCCCCTCTTTCACAAATAGCCTCTTAGAGAAGCTTTGCATCCTCCATTTTCCCTTCAGGCAGCCAAACACAGGCTCTCGACAGCTGAAGATCCCTCTCTTCAGTGTGAACGGCCTCTGCATTAGCCCTCCTCTTTTCAAACCCTTGATGCCGTCGTGCGGTCACCCCCGCCCCCTCCCCATCTCAATTTTCATCTTGAGGGTGCTTGATGTCGTTCCGACGCGTTTCTCCGAATGGCAGTTTCATTGTCACTGCGGCTGGTAATGGGTCTTGAGAGGCGGTGGATGGCAGCTCTCTCCTGCTGCCTCCATTAGCTAATGCCCTCTTCTATCAGCCCAGAGATGAAAGAACCGCAGCGCCACGTCCAAGCGTACTCACTCTTTTTCTGTGGCACGCAGGCTGTTGTTATGCAAACCGGTTATCAGAGAGCAGCTTCTGCTCCTCAACTATTCAAAAGCATCCTCTGCAGTGCAAACACAAACTCTTTCTCTCACAGACATGCGCCTTCGTTACTGAAGAGAACAAGCAAACGCGCATGATAAATGTGCACGCCATCTTCTTTCTCCTTGTTACATTTGTTTGTTTGGGCATTTGTGTTTTTTTCTTTTTCTTGGTTTCACTTTCGAACTTATCCTCATTTCCGCATGCTTGCCGTATGTTAGCCATTGGCATGCGTGAATTTGTTTTTACTAACAAACTTAAATATAAAGTTGAAGCGTTGTTTGCGAACTGTCTATTGTCATTTCAGACTGTGTTTCTACTGCCTCTTTTTAGTTCCGATAGTGATCGATCACCACATTTGCTTGTTTTAACGTCAGCTAGTATGATTTATCCCCGTCCCCCTTTTCCTTTGCAGGTTCAGCCACATCGGTTTACCCCAGTAACCTCCATTTGTCAAGTTAGTCGTTCTTGTTTCTTCATATGCCACTGTGCCACTCTGTTCATTTCCTTCAATTGCTCTCTTGTCTCATTTATTTATGCGTTCATCACCTTACACCGCTTTGCCTCACGCCAGCGCAGGAGGCGGGGTTTGATATGTCGCATCCTTTAGACTCATGGCCGGCTCAAACTTTAATATCCAGCCCCTAACGTTCTCTATTTCATCTTTCCACCATGTTAACGCTTGCGGACAAATAACATTCTTCTCTTCATTAGGAATGCTCTGTGCGGCTTTTGTGTCCATTTTCTTCAAGCATGTGGCTGCTTCGTCCAATCATACAGGCCAAATAAAAACCTCACATTCTCCATCTTCTATTACGCTCATCTCTCGGTGTACTCTCAGATTCGCTAGCACTAACATCAGGACTCTTTGTTTGTCTCCTGTCCACAGGGATGGCCAGTCACCCTCCCATTCCGGTCATGGAGCTGGCTGATCATATTGAGCGCCTGAAAGCAAACGACAACTTGAAGTTTTCGCAGGAATATGAGGTAATCATCAGCTGTTTTCTTACTTTCCGCAGGAAAAAGCTGTTTTTGTCCTCAACCTATTTGACTCCAAGGCTCCCCATTGTCAAAGGCAATATTTCTGGTATTTCCCACTATAATAGCAAAGTTTTCAAACTTTTTTTTTATTTACAGGAACTACACTATTAAAAAAAAAATCATAAAAGGGGTTTTCCGCAGTGATGATATAGAGGAACCATTTTTGATTCCCCGAAGAACCTTTCAGTGAACAATTTTAATAATCTAAAGAACCTTTTTGCAATAGAAAGGATGCCAATAAAGAACCTTTATTTTTAAGAATGTAGGAATGGTAATATTAAAATGATAAATAAAATATGCATACGTTTTTTTGTATTTATTATTAAATAAATAATCTGTCCTTTGTTCATTCATATATTGTTGTCATTTATTTTCATCCATTATTTTTATTTTCCGATAATTAATTAATTTGCCTGCAAATGGATTATATATTCTTTCTTTCTTTCTTTCTTTCTTTCTTTCTTTCTTTCTTTCTTTCTTTCTTTCTTTCTTTCTTTCTTTCTTTCTTTCTTTCTTTCTTTCTTTCTTTCTTTCTTTCTTTCTTTCTTTCTTTCTTTCTTTCTTTTCATGTATTAATGTGTTCATTCATTTGTTGTCCATTCATGCATTTGTTAATTTATTTAATTTGCATTCATTCATGTTTGTTTATTCATCCATCCATCCATCCGTCTATCTATCCATCCATTTTTTTTTTTTTCATTTTGTACATTTCTATAACTCCTGATTATTATTTAAAAGTGGCTGTTGTTGTTAAAACAGGAAATATAAATTAAAATAAGAAATATGATGAAGTTTACATTTTGATATTATCTAATTTTCAACCTTGTTTTGACTTATCTTTTGGCCCCCATGGAGGTGTGGTGAGGCCCACTGGTTGAGAACCACTGGATAAAATGCTTCTGCATTTTTCTGATGTTAATGAAAATTATATTATCAGCATAATAATTTGAGTGAAAAGTGAAAATGAACAAGAATTTGAGAATGTCTGAGCATTTGGTGTGTGTATGACAGAAGCAATTACATAAATAAAAACAGATGATTATGTTCTCGAGCACGATTTAGTTTGTTAAAATCTTTAAAAACATTATATTCAAATCCCATATTTATTTGAGATCATTTGAAATGTTAAAAGGCTTCAAAACAACTGGTAGTTTTAAGGTCATCGCTATCACTGTTACTGATTTGAAAAGAAACACCCTAGCAACTCCCTGGCAAGCGTTCCTGCGCACCATGTGTGTGCCGGTGTAGCGTTCAGATGGACCGCCACTATTCGGTTTTTGACCTGATGAACGTACGGCACTCGCAGAGGTGATCCTATCGGTCATGCTCACAGCTCCCCGCCAACCACAATGAAACATTTCCCGTCCATATCTCCCGCCGCCTATCAGCTGTCATTTAACGCGCCAGTGTAGGAAAGGTCAGGTAGGATGTTTCTCAGTGTAATCTTGTTATCTAGTTGGGAGAGACGTGTCGTTGAGATCGCAGGGCCAAAACATTATACTCTGTTTTGTTTCCCTATGGGTTGTTATTTGAGTAGAGCGTGCCGTGAGAGCGAGGGTTCGGCACTCTTTTCAGGCCCCTCAGTCTGCGGTTACTGAGCATGAGGTCAGATGTGGAGCCCCGCCAAGACGACTGCCAGACCTGAGCTAAAACACACGGGATTGTCATTCTGGGGTGGTTTTGCATGGGCACGGAAAGTAATTTCAGCAGCACAATGAAGCGGGCGAGTTCACAAGCAATGTTTCAAAAGATTTGGGCAGAATGACGCGGCTTAACTGGAGATTTGTCATCTTTAGTGACGCTTTATGGTGCAGCGCAGTGACTCGCCCTGGCAGAAAAATAGCACCACTGTCAATTTACGTTTTTTCATATTGGGCCCCGTTTGCTTATTGTAGAGGTTACACAAACAAGCGTGAGCACTTTACTGCTAAAACAGCAGCGTTCTCCTCTTCTCTCAACAGCCAAACTCAGCAGGCAAATGTGAAATATCTGTCTTGGCTATTGACAATCTCAGAGCGTTTATCGTTTTGCTATTTTGGAGTGTAATTTGTCCAAGTGGGGCTGCGATTTGTTTGCAGTCGTCTGCTCTCGTTTGAAAGGGCACATCAGTGGACAAAAGCGCCGTTTGAAAGGGAGCACATCTCTGTGTGATCCTTTAAAATCTATTCAAGGCATGAAGACATTACTTTCCCCTCTACGCTTACGGGACCAATTTTCATTCATTCAACGCTCCTCTGAAAACTGTAATTTGAAATTTGTCAACGCGGAGAGCTGGCTCGCAGGCAGATGCGTATCATCTTTTCATTTTCAAAAGACACTGCGGAGACTGAATAATTTCATTATTAAAGTAAATGGGAAAAAATTGCAAACTGCACATAAGACTGACGCTGAGGTCATATTGTTCACAAAAGCTCTTTCACTGGCAGACTCATCCCGCGTTCTCCAGCGCTTTCATGCAGACACCTGTTTATAATGCTCAGTGCTGAAACCTTCAATCCTGTGACTTCCTGACGAAATGTATAGAGGAGTGTCACTGCAGGAAGAGTCATGTGTGGAGATGGACTGCATTGTGTAAACTATTCATTCATTCATTCATTCATTCATTCATTCATTCATTCTGTCCTTTTTCATTCCTATATTTGTGTCATTTCTTTTCATCCATTAATTTTTGACGATAATTAATTCATTTGCCTGTAAATAGATTATATATATTTTCTTTCTTTCTTTCTTTCTTTCTCATTTATTAATGTGTTCATTCATTTGTCCATTCATGCATTTGTTAATTCATATTCATTCATGTTCGTTCGTTCGTTCGTTCATTCATTCATTTCATTCATTCATTCATTCATTCATTCATTCATTCATTCATTCATTCATTCATTCATTCATTCATTCATTCATTCATTCATTCATTCATTCATTCATCCATGTTTGTTCATTCATTCATTCATTCATTGCCTGTAAATGGATTATATATCACCATATCCATCCATCCATCCATCCATCCCAATTTCAGTTCATTTCATCCATTCATTTATTCATCACTTTAATTATTCACATTATATATGCTTTCATGCATTGCATGCATAATTATAACTCCATTCATGCATCTGTTTAACTTAATTTATTCATTAATCTGTTCAATTATTAATTTGTTAATTTGTTAGACATTTGTCACAACTCGTTCGTTAATTATTCATTCAAATAGATATATGCATTCATTTGTGCATTATTTGTTAATTTTTGTGTAGATTTTTCCATTTGTTACTCAATTCATGCATTTGTGCATTTGTTCGTTCATTCATTCATTCATTGCTTGTTTATATATATACTAGGATAGAAGCAGTTTGTGATGAAGCATTTTCCCGTGTTTCACCGCCCAGCACCAGTGTTTATTTCTGAACGCTCTCGTTATATGACGCATTACAGTCGCCGCTCTATTTTTACAGGCACTGAATGCTTATCATAACCGCATGGGTCAGGACACGTCTTTCTATTTTAGATGGATATTTTTGGCCGTGAGGCACTCAGAGTATGTTGTGTCTAAGCCAACGGTTAGCATATGCGGAATGCAAATGAAACATCTGTGTGACTTTGCTTCGTTCTGATGGCTAATGTGTGCTCATTAATGAACCTGTTTTCCTCATTTTTCCTTAGTCAATTGATCCTGGTCAGCAGTTCACGTGGGAGCATTCAAACCTGGAGGTGAATAAGCCAAAGAACAGATACGCTAACGTCATCGCCTACGATCACTCCAGGGTCCTGCTCTCCGCCATCGATGGTACGATCTTCTCTTCTCATTACTGTTTGATCATCGTATCATTTCAGAAAAATTAATGTTCTTGTTTTGGTCAAATCAATGAACAAATTCAATAGTTAATGCACAAATGAATAAATATAATCAATTTATGGTGAACAAAATAATTAACGAAAAATGTATGACAATTAGACAATTGTCTAACAAATTAACAAATAGATTAATTAATAAATGTACAAATTATATGTCTAAAACATACCAAATTTGATCAGATTTATGCTTAAAACAAGAAATTAAGTAAGAAAAATAAACTTAATTCAAGATATATGCAGTATATAACACAAGTCTTGATATTTTATGCTGTGTTGTGTCTTGTTTTAAGGATCTTCAAAACATTTTATTGGAAAACTAGACAAAAATACTGATTAAGAAACTAATTTTCACAGTGTCTACAGCAGCATTACACATTCATATTGAATGATTTCTACTCATGAAAAATAATTCCCAAAATAAAACATCTAATTTCCCTCCAAACTGTGTCAAATAACAGAATCAACCAGCGAACAATGAAACAAATAAATGCCCATCTGCCGTGTCCAGCCCTGATAAACGCGCCTGCTTTGTGTTTCACAATGAGAAATGAAATAGTGTGATGAACTGCTGCAGAAAATCCACATCAAACATATACCCGCTTCATTCACACACCACAAACACTGATGGAGCGGCTCCTCCACCGGCCTGCTCACATTCAGTCTGAGACAAGACCATCTGAGACACACGATGGAGAAATAGTGGCTGTGTTCTTAAACCTAGTGAGCTCCATTGATGTGTACTGCCTATGTAGGGAGCTACAATATAAGGCAGCATCCTACTAATGGAACATCGCTGACTCAATTCACAGCTGATTCCAATGGAGTTTGACAATAGCATGATACTGTAATAAGAAATGACTTTCAGTATCAGTATTTTTGTCATTTTCCAATTGTCGTTGTTTTAATATCCTTTATATACTATTATAATATTTATTATTATTTTAATTTCAATATCTAGCATTTGCTTAAATGTTCAATATTTATTTATAATATTTAATTATAATATTTAGCATTTGTTTTAAAATTTTCAGTTTTCATTTTAATTGTAGTTATTAGTATTATTAGTAATTGTATGTGCTTTTGTGATTACGCACACACACACATTAATTGCAACATTTACATTTTATTTTATTTATGCTTTATTTCAATTTCTGAAAGGGATTTTTTTTTCATTTTTATTTAGAAAAACAACACTAAATGGGCTTCTTGTTTATTTTTATTTTTTTACTCAAGACAAAATATAGATTTTTGGTGGATGTGATACTTTCTATGAGACCTTAAAATGTAGGCAGCTCCCTAGATTTTGGAATAATGTCATAATGTGTCAAATATACATGGTTGGTCAAATGCACATGCACACACACATCTGTTCATTACTTTGGCCTCTTTTGTCTCCAAAAAAGAGAAGGAAATGCAGGATTAATTGTCTTTCTATCCTGTCAGTCACAGAATGAACGAGAAAATGAAAAACATGGAGTTTTTAATTTATTTATTAATTCTTAGTGAAATAATTCACATGGAAGAGAGACAGACAGACAGAGAGAGGGAGAGACAGCGAGTGAGAGGAGGCGTCGGGCGGACGAGGGAATGATGAGTTTTATCTCTCCGTTGCATGTGTGAGCTGAGCTGGAGCTGCAGCATTGACACGCTGTCAGCCCTTTAACAGCAGAAATCAAGCCTTGCTCTGTTTTCTCCAGATTTCTCACACTTATTCACTTAGATTCAGTATTCCACTGTTCTTTTTTTTATTTTATTTATTCTTTTTTTTCTAATGGAGAATGAAGGTCTGCTCATCAGAAATCACACAGTATATCTGAAATGGAGATTTGGGGCCATTTTGCAGAAACTTCCCATCTGAAATTTGACAATCTCACTGATCTGTCATTCTAATATGTGACCTTGGACAACAAAACTAGTCATAAGATTTATACATCATCTGAAAGCTGAATAAATAAGCTTTCCATTGATGTATGGTAGGACAATTGGCTGCGATACAACTATTTGAAAATCTGGAATCTGAGGGTGCAAAAAATCTAAATATTGAGAAAATCACCTTTAAAGTTGTCCAGATTAAGTCCTTAGAAATGCATATTACTAATGATAATACATTTTTGTTATATTTACGGTTGGATATTTACAAAATATATTCATGGAACATGATCTTTACTTAATATCCTAATGATTTTTGGCATCCTAATGATAATTTTGACCCATACAATGTATTGTTGGCTGTTGCCACAAATATACCCGTTTGACTTATGACTGGTTATGTGGTCCAGGGTCACATATGTGCAACATGATCATAATGAAAAACTGTGGACCCACTTTATATTAGATGGCCTTAACTACTACTAACATTTTAATTAATCATTTGATACAATGCACTTATGGTGTACATACATGTTTTTACATTTTACTTACATTTTTAAAATGAGCTGCATGTAATTACATCTGTAATTAATTTCTGTAGTTACATTTATAATTACACTGTTGACACTTCCCTTACACCTAACCCTACCCTTAAACTTACCCATACCATCACACCTGTCCCTAACTTTACCCTTAAACTTACCCATACCACCACACCTGTCCCTAACTTTACCCTTAAACTTACCCATACCACCACACCTGTCCCTAACTTTACCCTTAAACTTACCCATACCATCACACCTGTCCCTAACCCTACCCTTAAACTTACCCATACCACCACACCTGTCCCTAACTTTACCCTTAAACTTACCCATACCACCACACCTGTCCCTAACTTTACCCTTAAACTTACCCATACCACCACACCTGTCCCTAACCCTACCCTTAAACTTACCCATACCACCACACCTGTCCCTAACTTTACCCTTAAACTTACCCATACCACCACACCTGTCCCTAACTTTACCCGTATCCCACCTCAATATCAGCAAAAGTGTTTTTCAATACAATATGAACACATTAAGTACACTGTACTTATTTGTTGATGTAAGTACATAGTAGTTAAGGCCACCTAATATAAAGTGGGGCCAAAATTGTTATGTTTTGAAATGATTTGCTTTTGATAATGTATGATGAACAAAAAGTCAACATGCTAAAAGTCTCTAAATGAAACTATTGTGTCTACTAGTTAAACTAGAGCATCTTTTTTACAGGTGAATAGATATGAATTATAACTAATAAATATATTTAATGTTAAAAGCATGAAATGTGACTTTGACTTTTGTCAAGATTAACCTCTTCAGACCATGTGCTCAGATCGCTAAAATAGGGCCCATAGTATCATGGATTCTAGAAATTTATAGTTACCCAGTTGATTAATCATAGTACATTAAAACAATTGTATTGTATTACTCGTTTTCTGAAAATGTTATGCTGAAATATGCAAACAAGACACTGTGTTAAATATGCACAAATTTGCATACATTTCTAGAACAGAAATCTGAAAGCCAGGTTTAAAATGATTTGATTGTTTGATTTGGTTAACATATTAGAGTTGAAGTTTTTGTTTTTACTGAGGGGATTTTGGATATCTCTTTTTATCAATCCATAAATCAGAAAACACCGTCGACAAAGAGAAACATACATGTTCACAATGTCTCAGGATTAAAATGTTGCATAAAATCAGGAGAATGTTATATGAACAAACCCCTTTATAAAAACCTTCAGAATAGAAAGGAATAAAGCTGTAAATTTTGGTCTATGTAACTGCTACTAAGGTGGAGAAAAAATGCACATACTTTAAAGATATGTATTGTAATTCAAATCTACAGACGCAAATATATGAAGTGCAATAAAATAAACGCTTAAATGTATATTTTTGGATGTTTTTTCGACTAGTCAGAAAGAAGACATGGGGCCTATTTTAATGATCTGAGTGCATGGTCTGACGCATGGTCCGATCTACTTTTGCTAGTTTAACGACGGAAAAATCCATCGGCACAACAGGCACATGATTCAAAAGGGTTGTACTTAGTGAGTCTTAATGAGTCATAGGTGTGTTTTAGGTGTAACGTGCAATAAAACAATCTCATCTCCCATTCCCTTTAAAAGCTAGTTGCACTTGCACCATGGCGGATTCTCTATTTACATGGCGGAATTTGGAACGCGGAAAGACTGAACACTTCTCCAGAGAGGAATCCTTTTATTTTTAATATTTAAAAATGTTTGTGTGTTGCTGCGCATCCCTGTGTGTGTAATAAACAGTGCACACTCGTTGTGCACCCGCCTATATTACTAACACACCCTTTAAATAACACCTTTTGTTGGTCAATGGCGCAGTCGATTTCAGTTGCCTTAAGATAGCAACACGCCAACAATGCGCCTGAACATACTTTGTTTTCAGACCAGCACGCCCATGAGCGAACAGATGGGCGCGAGTGCATTTGCTATTTAAACAACGTGGTGCTGAACGTGAAAATGATAACCGCGTCAGGCTGAAACGTGCAAAAAAACACCTGTGTCGCGCCTGGCATCGCATTGTGGCATGTGTATCATGGTATGGAAGCAGAATAGACCAAAATCTCAAAATCGACCAGTTCATAAAAAAAAGTGGTTTTGTTTTACAGCTAGACTGAAATAGAATACTGTAGCATCCAAATAGCCATGTGTTAAAAACACAGCTCACATTGTTCCGTATTCGACTTTTTCTCATTGTGTTCTGTATGTTGTGTTGTTTTCACAGGTATTCCAGGGAGTGATTACATCAACTCAAACTACATTGATGGTTATCGCAAACAGAACGCCTACATCGCCACTCAAGGCGCGCTGCCGGAGACCTTCGGCGATTTTTGGCGTATGATCTGGGAGCAGAGGAGTGCAAATATTGTCATGATGACCAAACTGGAGGAAAGATCCAGGGTATGATTTGCTGTGACATCACTACTCATCTGTTGATTTGATTGGCTTACACTGTGGTGTCAAATCAATCACAAATCATAATTTAAAATACATATTCGCATACTACAATCTTTGTCACGTGTTTGTTGCTGTCAGAATATATCCAGTTAATCAATACTGGATTCAGCTTTAATATGCAGTACCGTTTTTTTATCAATTGCTTATTTTTTGGACAAACAACAAAAAAACTATTTAATTAATATTAATTATTTGTATAAATGGAACTTGTAATGAATATTGCAGAGTGTGGTGTCCCATGATTTATTACAAATTATCTCACATAAAATAAACCTAGCTTAAAGCTCTCAATTAACAAAATAAAGTTAAACTGATATTAAAATAATTGCTATAAAGAAATATTTATTATTAACTAATATTAAATACCAAAAACATTTAACTGTCGCACATTTTGCATATATCTTAATGTTTTTGCATATACATTTGCATGTACTAAATGCTTAATTTATGGGAAATAAATTTACTTAAGATTTATTGGCAAATAAGCAATAATTACACAAACCAGAGTGTTAAACTGTCTTAAACTTTGGTAACAGGATTGGGAAAATTGAAACCGTCATAGGAATTGAAAATAAACAACTCAAATAATATTTTGTTTCTCTTTCTGATGGTAAATCATCTTTTTTTACTGACTGTTTGTTCTGGCCCTATTTCGTACCCTCTTTGTGAAAAGCGCACAGCTATAACAGTATTATTTATAACAAATTACGTCAATTACTGGCAAAATGAACTGTTTTCAAACAGAGGTTTAAAAGCTTTTGTCGTTGTTGTCAAACAGATTGCTGGTCTAATTAATATTACAATCCATGTCATCCACAGTTTTTGCAGATTTTACCCACATTTCATTTAATCTTTTCCTCATTTGCACCATTGATGTGTGTGTGTGTTTTCTCAGATTCCTTCTAATTTCTTCTCTAAGGCAAGACACAGAGCATCATGTCGTCTTCAGCTGCCATTATGAGTTGCAGAATTTAAATTCATGCCTTGATTTCCTGCATTTATTCTTTGTGCCGTGAATTGTTTTTTGCATGAATCCATAGACTGATGCTTCTGCTCTGTCTTGCTGGTCTAATCTTTAAAGATGGACTGCAGGGTCGCATAAAGCAGCTCTCCTGCGGTCTTTGTGTGGCTGTAACAGGCAGCCTCCCATTTCGGTTTCGGTCATGTGGTGCTGGAACTTCTCGATGCATTTTAATGAACGCAGCGTTAAAAATATTCACAGCTACACAATGTCCTAATGAATGTTATCAGCAGAATATAATCATTCAGATCCTGCTCTTGTTTGCATTTAGACAGACCTGCATTGAACATGCGATGCACCTCGATTTTCTCCTTGTAACCGTGTTTTCCGTCTTTTTTATTCTTTTCCTCCTGACAGGGCGGCTGCCATACAGTAATGCGACGCTGTTTTATAGTGACTCACAATGCAACCAACATCTATAATGGTAATAAGGGCCCAGCTTTAATGTGATTGCGACAGATCGCTTGAGATAGTAATTATAGCATCTGTCAGGCTCATGGAAAACCCACTCGTGTGTTGAGAAATCCGCTTGTCAGCAGGAAATGGGAATCGTGTTGCTCGCTGCAGTTATTCTCTTGCTTTAAATGAGCATGATGCATGTTTGATGGAGATATGTGTGTGTGTTTTTGCAGGTGAAATGTGACCAGTACTGGCCAAACAGAGGGACGGAGACATACGGACTCATTCAGGTCACGCTGCTAGACACGGTCGAGTTGGCAACGTACTGCGTCCGAACGTTTGCACTTTACAAGGTATTTGGGTGATTGGGGGATCGTTCACCCAGAACTGAAATATTTCATTTTTGTGCTGTGAGCATTTTACTCTTGAATTCAGAACGGATCCAGCGAGAAGCGCGAGGTGCGGCAGTTCCAGTTCACGGCGTGGCCGGATCACGGCGTCCCGGAACATCCCACGCCGTTCCTGGCCTTCCTGCGCAGGGTCAAATCTTGCAACCCGCCAGACGCTGGACCAATGGTGGTGCATTGCAGGTCTGAAGAGATCTCTTTCATTGTTTTTACATTTTTATAATAAAGTATTTTATTTATATATTATTAATAAAAATGAAAATTATCATGATACTCCAACAATGAGCGTAATATGCATTATATATTGTTGGTATTGTAATATGTACATATTTGTTTGTTACATGTAGTAAACCATTACTTTTTTTGTTTGTTGATAAATTAATACTTTTATTCAGCAAGGATGCATTAAATTGATCAGAAGTGACAGTAAAAACAATTATAATGTCACAAAATATTTGTTTCAACATTCTATTCATCAAAGAATCCTGAAAATAATGCATCACATTTTCCACAAAAAAAATTTTTTTTTTTTTTACAATTGATAATAATTAAAAGCATTAATTCATATTTCAACAAGAATAATAATTTGTAAAATTGAGCAGCATATTAGAATGATTTGTGAAGGATCATATGACACTGATGACTGGAGTGAGGATGATAAAAAAAAATGTAAATACATTCACATAGAAAACTTGTGAATGTTATTTTAAGAAGATATTTTAAATTGTAATAATATTTAACCGTTTTTACCGCAATTTTGATCAAATAAATGCAGCCTTGATGAGCAGAAGAGACTTTTCTTTTCTTTTTTTCGGATGCTGTTTGTCTGCAAAGCACTTAAAAATTTATTTTATGTAAGACATTGAATAACTCAAGCAAACAGTATCTTACAAAAGTCTCATAGGTGGTGTAAAGATATGTTGAGTGCTTTTCATTGATCAGCAGAACCCATATTAGTGCACTAATATCTGATTAAGTTGAAAACTGAAAACAAGTATGGTCTCAAGATTTAAACACACACTTCATCTGTGTGCCTCTGTACAAAGAAACATGATTTTGGTGCATGGCAGAACATGAGGCACTCTTGCATTTATGGAAAACCCAGATATGAAACCATCTGTTAAATTCCCCTCTAAGCGAAAGCGGCACAAAAACATCAGGCAGCGAGAGGCATGCAAAAAAGACAAGCCACGAGTTTCCATCGGAAAACTGCCAGATAGAAAACAAGGATTAGTAAACCCTTAAAAATAACACATACGGCAGTTAATTAGAGCTCCCAGCGGAGCGCTTGAAATTGAAAAAATCCTTATTTCCCCTCTTTTCTCTGGCTGGCTTGCGTGCTGAATACGGGAATTAATATCATTCATTGGGACGGAGACTTTGAATTCCTTTCGGCTCAGATCAGATAACGGCTCGACAGCGAGACTTTAATCCTGCTCAAAACACCGTCCCCCTCCGCGAGCTCTCGCCTGACCATTAAAAAACCTCATTCTTTCATTTCGTGGCTGGTGTCAGAAAGTTGACGCATCCTTCAGAAGAGCAGAGAAAGTTTTAAGCTTTGCATGTGACGTGCTAACGTGTGGGCAGGAGATTATATGTGCTGTTTGTCAGGCAAAACAAAAGCACTTGTGGGTAATTAACCGCACTGGAGGCATTTAACGCTGTTAAACGATTCACCCAGCACAGAATGAAAATTCTGATTGCATACGCTTATATGCGCTTAATGCTTTCGCGAAATCTGCCGAATCGATGCTGATAGCCACACGTGTGCTGTGGGCATTGTTAGCCGTAAAGAGGGCGTTTACCGCTGTCACCTGCAACCCACGGGTCGCCGCAGACACACAGCCAGTCAGCCGTTATTGCAACAAAAGAGAAAGTCCATCCAATCGCATGATTGAATGTCACAGAGGTCACTGACCGAGAGATAGACAGAGAGTTTGTGAGGGGGAAAAATTTGACACAGCAGTGATTTCTAAAGTATGTTTGAGTGAATCTCATGAAACCTGTCAAGAACACACCCTCATCATATTTCACCACTGAAATTGATTTTGCATAAAGAAAATGAAGCCTTGCTAAAATCAGTGTATATTTCAGGGCAGTTTTATTTTAAATCAGTGTCTTTAGTTTTTTTTTTTTTTTTTAAAGGGGTCTATTATGCTACTATGCTTTATATATTCAACTTACTTTAGTGTGTAATGATGCTGTGTAATGAGAAAAAGGTCTGCAACGTTGCAAAGCACAAAATTAGTTATTCTCTGTATTAGTAAACACTGTTTCTGAACTCCTTGAATCACCTCCAATGTAGCCTTGAGTTTTGTGTAGCCTTGAAAATGTCACAATATTCCGCATTTAAATTATTCCCCCCAACTCATACACAAAATAAAGAGGCGAGGTCTGGTTTAGTTGCATTAGTAGTAGTGGTCGACCGATATTGAATTATTATTATTTTATTTATTTTTTTTATGGCCGATACCGATATCTTAGAGAGCAGGGTGGGCGATTGCCGATAAATATTTTGAAAATTAATACAAAATTAATTCGTAAAATGAACAGACAAAGGGCCCTATCATACACCCGGCGCAATGCAATGTTTGCTGGACACTGTTATCATTTTCACGTCCAGGTGTTTAAATGGCAAATGCACTCGCGCACATCTGTTCTCCCATGGGCGTGTTGTATAAAAGCAAATGCTATAATAGTTTTTTTTACAGTTCTATGTAATAGTGTATTAGACAGAACTGTTAAACAGAGGCCATAAATGAATGAAGACGGAGATTGGGAGTATTGTGTGTACAGGCACTGACATTCTTAGCACTATCAAAATAAAAGTTGCGCTTCCAACACACAGGCCAAACAGAAAAACGTACCAAATATCGACCAGTATCAGCCTTGGTGACATATCGGTCGACCACTAGTTAGTAGTGTGTTGAAGCTCACGGTTATGGTAAGGGGTGTGATATTTCCCAAACACACTCATCTAAAACTACAAATTAACTGTATGACACTTCTTTCAGATACTGAGAGAAACGTCCTTATTCAGTAATATGTCAGTAAATTGAACTTTCCTGTCCTCGGTGTCCGCCGTTCCTGTGCTTGCGGTATAAAAGTGTTCATCACTTCAAATAAAGTGCAAAAGAAACTACGAGCATGCAGAGTTGCTGTTCTATGTCGTCAGTTAAGTCATGAAAACCAAAAAGGCAATTAAAGTTGTGTCAAAATTGTTCATGCATGTATGTATTTGTTAAATATGCATCACATGTCTCTGGAATAAAATATTCTGCCATGTGAGATCACAATATAAGTCACAAGCTGGTTGCAAGCTTGTGCCTTATATTGTTTTCCAGTTTTTAGAAACTGTCCTTACAGTCTAACTCAAAATTGTTTAAGAGTTCATTGATTTATATAAAATGCAATGAAGATTAGGCTAATTTTGGCTATGTAGTTATCTGCATGTCTCATCCATGAAGATGCAACAATGGATAACAAGCTTTTGGGTTTTTGAGAACCAGAACCAAGCTGACTGAGCAAGTTGAACGTTAGCTATAATGTGTAATTAATATGCCTGGAGGTGAGGAATAACACAAAAATTATTCACTCCATGATCTAATTACAGTTACATACAAATTAACTGTATTCACTTGTGTTGTAGACACTAAAAACAGTCCGGTGCATTATAGTCAAACTCATTTTTATGCTGAAATAATGAGTTCTGTGCCATCCCAGACTGGTTGCTGGCCCCTGCCCAGCCATGAAAAATATGAAAAAATCCTAGCTTCACCACTGGACCAATCACAACACACTGGTCCAGCTGGCCAATCAGAGCACATTGTGCTTTTCAGAAGGAAGGGTTTCATAAGCCCTATTCAGACAGGATTAGTTTTATATGGAGAGGTGGGGTAAATGAATTATACCCAGAGCTTCTCAGTGAGTTTAGTCCCATTCGAATGTGCCAGTATGTATCTCAGTAATCATTACAGACAATGTCAGTAAAGATTATGGTGACTTTTACCTTCTGTTAAAAGGTCCGGAAAAATTACCTCAGGTAAAGCTAATCGCATAGCTGTAAATATGTACGTTATTATTTCCTCAGTTCCTGTTCAAAAAGTAGTTTTCCACATTTTTGCAAATATGGAGGCGATTGAAGAAGCATTCAGTTGCATTCTAGGCAGTGGGATAAGTTTGTGGCAAACCTCAAGTGTTTTCCGCAAACCATTCAGATAAAAAAGAAGGTCGAACGCACTTGTTAGAGGCTTGTAAATTGAGTTACCCCTTCCACTTATGGTGTTTTTACTGAGATTTCTTATCCGTGTGAATTGGCCATTAATATTACAGACGTCCTGTGGTAATATTACATTACTCCATCTACCTTTTAAAACTAATCCCATCAGAATAGTGCTATAGAGACAGGAACTAAACAGAGCATTACTGACAGACTGGGAAGAGAGGAGGTGCAACTATGTAAAATATGGGGAAAATAATATGTTTTTTGAACATTCAAGCATTAAAACTTATTTAGTAGACCCCAAAAACAAAATCAAAACTTTGTAAAAGGGCATAATAGGTCCTCTTTAAGTCAGTTTTTGTATACTGGTATCTGGTTTTGGGGTGAAGAATTGTGAGGACTCGGGTACAAAGAGCTGAAATAATAAGAATCCGGAATGGTCTTTGTGAATGGTCTTTATGTCAGGAGCTCCTGTAAATGGATTTTGGAAACTTTATGTATGCACTAATGAAAGTTCTGTGTGTGTTATTCCAGCTAAAGTGTGCCATTACTTAAGAAATCTCACTGTACTCACATCTAATATGAGCGTACGTAGTCTTTAATGAAGGGCTCTGATCTCAGGTGTCAGTGGTTGACGTCAGCTGCGGTGCTTCAGGAAGTTAGCAAAGCATTGGCCTCTTCAAAGTGATGGAAAGAGCAGAGTAGATGGAGGCTTTTAGAGTCTGTAGATGGAGGTTAGAGAGGGTGAGAGGCTAAATGGAGGGCTTGTTTTTCTCTGATAGCGAGCACAGGTGTACGGCAATCAAACCGAGTCAAGAACGCTTCATCCACTCAGCAGAATCTCTGCCATTAAATACTGTTTGACTGCGGCAAATGTTTTGCGTTTATGACAGAAATATAGTGCAACTTTGACACAGCACTCACTGACTGTGTTTACATGTGCACCGCACCGATAATGTGATTATTTCCAATAATTAGAGTAAGGACTGTGTAATATGTAAGATGTTGGCATGACACGAGCAAATCTCTTCAATCTGATTTACATGCAGTTTTTTATTACTCTGATTATTTGCTAAGAATTGTGGTTATTTTTACCACCATTTTTCCACATAACACCAATGCACAACACAAATGATGAACTCACAAACAGTCTGTGTATTACTGGCCACTATTTTAATCTACTTGTGTCAAATGCAGAACACATTTCTATGGATGTATTGGATTTTTTCGGTGAAGCGCCTAAAAAGTCTCCATTTCGATGTTTTCGTCCATCAATATACTGCATTATATTCATGTTGTGCGATGCCGTCAGTATGAACTCAGTTTCTTCAGCACCTCAAAAATATGATGCCTTCTTTACCGTGTGTCACAAGCACATGTGCACTAGTTGAATAGTTGCGATTAAAGTGTTTACATGCCTGTTTATTGAGATTAAATTCAGAATACACCAAGTTTTTCTACGATTATATTGCCTAAATCTCATTATAATTGCATTATGTCAATGAAACCAATCAAAGTACCTGAACACAAAATACACAACACACAAATCCTTTGTCCTCTTGTTTCTCATCTGTTTTGGCTGACAGTGCCGGCGTGGGTCGGACTGGCTGCTTCATTGTCATCGACGCCATGTTGGAGCGAATTAAACATGAGAAGACGGTGGACATCTACGGCCACGTAACGCTAATGCGTGCACAGAGGAACTACATGGTCCAAACGGAAGACCAGTACGTCTTCATTCATGACGCACTCCAGGAGGCTGTCACTTGCGGGACTACTGAGGTTCCCGCCCGAAACTTGTACGCCTACATCCAGAAGCTCACGCAGATCGAGTCTGGAGAGAATGTTACCGGAATGGAGCTAGAGTTTAAGGTAAGATGGATGTTAGCAGGAGTTGGGATTGTTAACGACTGTTTGTCATTGTTAGTTCTAAAGTCCTATCTATCATTCTATCTATATATATTGTTCTGTATCAGTCTTTCTATCCATCTCTTATCTTCTATTTATCTGCCTGTCTGTCTATCGATGCATCTCGATCTGTCTGTATATCATTTTATTTGTCTTCATACTAATTCATAGAAGCAAACTATTGGATGAATCGGTTCAAAAGGGTTGCCCTTCTCATCACTACTAGCAAAGAGAGGTTGTTAAAATAATGCAGTATCTTGTTTAGTTTATCTGTCTAGTGTCCCATCCACTGACTCCTCTGATTACTCTAGATGAAACTCGCATCTAAACAGAAGGGGTGCGATCATGTCACAAATTTACAGACATCTGACCACAAACTCTGGCTCCTCCTTCCTGGAATGACTGCAGCGGAACCGCCAGCTTTGCCACAGGAAGCTGCTTGTCTCTCCTCGGTTATTCAACCCCGCCACATTTTACACGGCCTGCAGTTTGTCAAACAGAAATCTATTTACTCAGAGTAAGAAGGTGATCGAATGTCATGCCACATCATGATTGCTCAGCGAGCAAAGCCCCAGCCCTGGAATTGACCCCGCTGGTGAGGCTTGGCTGCTGGAGTCTGGACCGTCTCAGGCCACCACACGCCGGCTCTCCAGCTCTCTCTCCACCAGCCGCAGAGACAGTGTGGGGCCTGTGGTTTCTCCTTCAGGAACCCAGAGATCCCTGTCCCATTCTCACACTAGCGCTAAACATTACTTTGTTCGCCTTGTTTTCATGACCAAGTTCAAAACCGTTAAAAATGACATTGAACATTGTGTTCGTGCACTGGTTTGTAGGGATGGGCGATGCCACTTATTTTGTTTTCGATACGATACTGATACTTTCAAGGCCAGTATCACCAATATCGATACAATACTTCTAAACAGAACTTTTTAATTATTAAATGTATTAAATTATTAAAATTACTAAGAGTAAAATGGGTAAAGATTCCCACTTAACATTATATTCGAAAGGTATTTTAACATTTAAATATGCCTTAATTGCAACTTGTTAGATCTTTTTTATTTTTTGTTTACACATGGTTAAAATATTAAAATGTACAAATACTACTTGAACTATGGTCACTGTAGTAAAAAATAAGCCATGGTTCTTTTTCACAAGGGACTGCCAGTGACAGGACATTGCACCCATAAAATGCAACCTTTTTATTCTGACATGATTTATATTAACATTAGTTACAGAATAGAACATGATCAATATCAACTTTTAACATAAAATTTAAGGAGTGTAATTGCACTATGTAGGCTACAATTTGTTTATTGTGAAATAACTCAAACATATGTTTTTCTGTGTTCTGATGAGCATTGTTCTGGGCTGCGTTTCCAAAAGCATCAGTGGTTTCTTATGATAGTTTTGGGAAACGCAGCTCTGTTTGAATACAGTGTCAGCAGTGAGCGAACGCTCTCTCTGTGATTGATTGGTTCTGTCTTGCAGCATTTGTGTGTGTTCAGATCATGGTTCAGATGAGCAGAAAAAAAGTCCTGTACTACACAACTATTCAGTAACATAGGTTATTCGTATTGTATGCATTAAATCATCTTTTTAAATAAGCAAAATTACTGGTAAAAAAAAAAGAAGAAAAAAAAACACCTTAGTATCAATATTTTTATTTGAGTATCGATACTTCATATCGATATGCCCATCCCTACTTGTTTAACATCAACATACTCAAAATCTGTCTGTCTATCTGTCTATCCATCTGTTCTTCTATCATTCAATCTGTCTGTCTGTCTATCAATCTATGCATAGCAACCACCTAGCAAATTGTGTCTGTCTAGTTTATAGTAGTACATCTGAAAGCATTCAGTCTGCATCTCAAATTACTCTTCAAACTGCACAAATATCCACAAGGCCTTACTAAGCTACAAATGTATGCAGCATCGTATCTTTGTCAAGCCCAAATCACTGTGCATCTAGACAACATTTTTCTAGTTTTTATTCTAATGCCCTTTGCAATTTGTTTCTTGCAGCGGTTAGCTAACACAAAAGCTCACACCTCACGGTTCATCAGTGCCAATCTGCCCTGCAACAAATTCAAAAACCGACTGGTTAACATCATGCCCTACGAGTCCACGCGCGTCTGTCTGCAGCCAATCAGAGGAGTTGAGGGCTCCGATTACATCAACGGCAGCTTTATTGATGGATACAGGTGAGCAGAAAAGCCTAGATTTGTCTGACTGTGTGTGTGTGCATGTGAATGTAATGGTAAATGTGTTACCTCTCTCACTGTATCGTCAGGCAACAGAAGGCTTACATCGCAACGCAGGGCCCTTTAGCCGAAACCACAGAAGACTTCTGGAGGATGCTTTGGGAACACAACTCCACCATTGTAGTGATGCTGACCAAACTCAGAGAGATGGGCAGAGTGAGTGTTTGACAAATGACAATCTAAATCTATATCAAAATCAGACTAAATGTTGTCCTTGCAACTGGACAATTTGGAAATGGGTGAAGACAAATAAACTTAATTGAAAATTCTCTGTAAAAAAAAATCTTTAAAAAGCAAAAATGGAGATGACAAAAAACTGAAGTGTATGTTGTCTATCTCAGCAACTCTAAAGACTATAAGTAAATTTACCCTTTTGTTAAGGATATTTATATTTTTTTTCTGGAAAAAGAGACAAAGATACTTCAGAACATTTTTACCTTTTCTATCTCGGCAACTCTGCAGACTACAATCACAATTCAAAATGGTCAAATATGAGTTCAACTTAAATTTTGTATAAACATTTAAGTTTATACATTTTAAACAAAGCCTTTGGAACAGTCTGGCAAGAAAATTCTCCAAATTTCATCTGTTTAGAGATGCCATGATCCTCGTGATTGGGACACCATTGCGAAAACAGCAGTGTGATTTTCTTTCAAAAAGATTTCTGGTCATTTTCTTTACTCAGTGATTGCTCCTGCCAGTGCTATTATTTGTACCAATGCCTTTAGGCTTACAGACTGTTGTATTCTGTCTGTCCATCAGGAAAAGTGCCATCAGTACTGGCCAGCAGAGCGTTCAGCCAGGTATCAGTACTTTGTTGTTGATCCAATGGCCGAATACAACATGCCCCAGTACATCCTGAGAGAGTTCAAAGTGACGGACGCCAGGGTAAGACGCAGATCCTTGGACCCTACTGTGATTTGTGTTATAGTGCATGTTCAGTC